>APFE031292514.1:52490-130094 GCA_000404065.3 Pinus taeda
AATATATAAATTTATTTTACTTTTTCTTACGTCACATACAAAATTAGTGCCTACAATTTTTTTGTGGAGCTTTGAGTTACCCATGGTCAATTTTATTTTGAATGGGTCTCCTCTTGTGTTTGATGGTTACAAAAGCTTTGAAAAATTCCACAATTTCTCTCTTACTTATCTTAGCAATCTTAACAATAAAACGGTTAATGTATAGAAAGTAAAATTTGATATAAAACTACAACCTTAGAAGGGATAACTTTAAGCACCTAGTTTTTTTTATAGATATGATTAATTTTTACCTAGATATGATTAAATGGATAATATTTATCAAAACATTACTAATTTTAATAGTAAATTATATACATATTTTAATTGTGTTAAGTGAATACAATGTACGGATATATGTACAATGCGCCTTTGCATCAAATCAAATAAAAATTATTATATCTTGGTTAAGACGCAAGTTGCATTTTTTTTTTTAAGGTTTTTTATGGAAACTGCTTAATCACAATTCCACATGAGCTCAAATACATAATTATTTGAAAATTAAACTATAATCTATTTACTCATAATCCAATAAACAATGTCATGACTGAAGTATATAATTATTTGAAAATTAAACTATAATCTATTTACTCATCATTAAATAAACACTGCCTATGACAACCTGAGAATGTTAACATCGTTGTTGAAATAATCTTTTGTCACTCTGTAATTTTTAGATGGGTCGAACATACTTATCTTGAAGTTTTGCATTTGTGTTGCTTATGAGTTTGGTGCATTGACCAAGAAGTAATTATGTCCAAATGTAAACCAAGCTTTGATGGTAGACAATTAAAAGTTGCAAGTTTTAGATGGGTCCAACACACTAATCTTGAAGTTTATAGACAATTAAAAATTGCAAGTTTTAGATGGGTCGAACACACTTATCTTGAAGTTTTTCATTTGTGTTGCTTATGAGTTTGGTACATTGACCAAGAAGTAATTATGTCCAAATTTAAACCAAGCTTTCACAGTAGACAATTAAAAACTGCATTGTAGATGTGGATGGTGAAGTACACCTCATCTCTTATGCTAAATCTAACATTGTATTTATAATAAAATGCACGGATATTGAACTTCCATGAAGATTAATAATACTCAACAATGTATATATCTTTTATTTACATTCATGCACAATTCTTGGTCAACTAATATCATTAACAGTAAAAAGATTAATGATACTCAACAATGTATATACCTTTTATTTACATTCATGCACAATTCTTGGTCAACTAATATCATTAATAGTAAAAAGATTAATAATCCTCAACAAGGTATATATCGTTTATTTACATTCATGCACAATTCTTGGTCAACTAATATCATTAATAGTAAAAATATTTGTACTATCTTCCTTTCTACTAATACTAAGCAGCCTAAAAAGAGGATCATAATAAAAAATAAATATACTTCAAGAAGCTAAGCTTGGCAAAATATTGAGAGAATATTGAGAGAGATGATGCTAGGCCTTTATTACTCTAAAATTTAAACTAAATTATAATATATACATTGTTAGCAAATTTGAAGAATATTGGTTACTTAGAAATATGCACATTATTCTTAATTTAATTTATTTCGAATTTTCTTCCGCTCATAAGCTATATATTCTTTCGCTATGTTTGTAGTCAATGATCTCAACATCTTAAACACATCAATATTAAAACACATTTTAGTATCTTTCTTAGTAGCCCTCACTTATATTCCATCCAAGGAATTATAATGTATAACTGCATCCAAGGAACTATACTGTATAAGTGCCTCCTAATATTTGTAATGATTTTTTATTTCATATCCTATTTCTTCTTATTTCTCTACATAAAATATCAATAAATAATTTTGGTTGATTTAAAAGAGGTTTCACAATCATTATTGTTTTTTCCGTATTATTTGTACATCAAAAGATTTAAAAATTGATCTTATTTATTTGCAAAGAAATATAAAAAATATACTCATTAATATAAAAAATACCATTAAATTTATAGAGTAATAAATCAAAAAATTATAAATTTATCATTCCTTTCATGTTATTTTAATTATTATAGTTGGTGAACTTTATTATGGCTCATGTTATAGTATTATTAAAGCTTATGGTAATAAATCTATTTTTGATGCAGGAGCATCCAGCTCTGAGGAGACATAAAGTGGTTGACAGTCTCACGAAGAGACCAGAACACACAGTCGTTTATTTTAATTGGACAAGTGTTGGGCTTGTCAGTTACATGACTTTATTTTACTTGTTTTATTTTATTTTATCTGTCTGTAGGTTGATAGGATTATGATCATTATAGTGGAGAACTGTTATTGTTTAATAGGAATTGGTAACAGGAAAAAAATAATTAATTAGTTTCTTTAAAGTTACATCAGTTAAAGACAGTTAAAGAACTGACAAAACAGTTATTTTCTGTTGAGACAGTTTACAAAGAACAGTTATGCTTCATTAGGATATAAGCAGGAAGAGAACCATTGTACGGGATTCCCTCTCAGACGAAAAAAAAAAAGAAAAGAAAGAAATACAGTCATTTCTGAAGAAGATATTATTATCTATTTTATTTACTTTTTATCATCGCTGTAATAATTGATTTCATGCCTTCTATTCTAGTTTCCTGTACAAATAAATGAGATTGGAAAACAGAGATATATAAAGCTACAGGTGAAGCAGACGTGACCGTCAGAACACTTTTCAATGGAGCAGATAGCCGGTGGCGTACACCAACAAACACACAGGCAACATCATAAGAGAAGCGGACATGATAATTAAATCATTTTCAGACATAGAAAGCAAAGACTGTGCATGCGAATAGAAAACTACAGGTATTTCGTGGAACCTCCAAATCTCTTACAGAGCTAAATGAAGAATTGTAATAAACTCTAGCATATATTGTATCGTTCCTAAGATAGTATGAATCATTGTACACTGTTCGAAGCAGTTCAAGAACCGGCATATTATTAAAAAACCAAAACACAAGAACAGAAAAAAAACCCCGAATGGGAAATACGAATAGCCAATGATATAAGCAAACAGAGGTTAATTAAATTGCACATTCATAAGAGTTATTACAATAAAAGAACGCCATAGTGTCGGCGAACCTGGGTTCTCAAATACCCGAGGGTTCCAAATAACCCCAGCAATAGGACGAGGGTTTGTACAGTGAAAATCACCGACAGCTAAGCACGCAAACAGAACCTATAGACCGGGTTCAAACCACCGAAAAGTCACCTACAGGGAAGGGTTTCAAATAACACAGAAACACCTTACAAGACGGAGGCCAGTACATCAACGAAATTGCCAGAAGACGAACACATTATACCGACCAAGAGCATTCAAACTCGTTACACAGGCGATAGAAAGCTATGAGCCTAAGTCTCAACAAAACCCTATGAATTAAAAACCTATAAGTTAAGACCCTACCCGAAAAACCAGTGATTGGAGGGTCCGAGTGTTTGAACAGCAACCACGAGGAGCGTTGCCCAGAAGCCAATAGAACCAGACTACCTGTAGACAGACAACCAAGAGGATTAGTGGCGTCATGACCTGAACAACCATAAAAGAAAATCGACGAATGAATGTGAGCAGAAGGGAGAGAGCTTACCCGAGCAGAGGAGGCCGAGCCAAGCCATAAAACCGTCCATAAACCCTGAAGACACGGAACGAGTGTGTCAGGGCACGAAAAGGAAAAGTAAAACGACTGTATCAAAGAACCAGAACTTACCTTTCAATGTGCAAGTGGAATGAGAACACCTGGAGAACCCCTGTCATGAAGTAGCAAGTCAGCAGAGCCAAATAGGAGCAACATTTCAAACAAAAAATCGAGCAAATAAGCCAGTTGGAAGAGATACAAACCCTGTACAGTGTGACGGCGACCTCATAAGCATTGGAACACCATAGTAAAGTTAAGAAGGGGCCGAGGGAACCCATTAAAGCAAAATCGAACCAAAGTGACAGAGGGACGGAACCTCCCCACAGAGCAGAGCATAGTGAAAATGGAAAGTGCATAGAACAAATGATGAGTTGACAAAAGGTTTAGAGTTATATAGGAGCAGACCAGCAAATGGAGGTTGCCAACCGGGAACGACAGTCATAACCCTAATCCTCTTACCGATGCGAGTACCAAATAGTTAAGTCAAACTTAAATACGCTTCCGGACACAAGTCCGATCAGTCAGAGATATTTTGTATTGGCGTGAAGCCATCATAAGTGGTATCAAAGCTAGTTTCTTGAGTCAGAACTAATGGAACAGGTAGAAGGTGAAGGTGAAGCAAGAGGAAGAGGAAGAGGAAGAGGACGAGTAGTCCACAGGCTAGTAAATGTTGGATTGTGAGAGGAGATACGAGTTTTGCGTGAAAGATTGGCAGTGATAGAGGCTGGAGGAAGAAGAAACCCAGCAGATAACAGTGATGAAGAAACAGTTGAACCAGAGGAGGATGAGTATGAGGGAGTAACACCAGAAATGAGATTATTAAAGTCAGTTTTGTTGTCCAGTCATAAGCTGAGGCACGAGTTACCTACTTATGACGGAAGTTTGTCGGCAGATGTGTTGTTAGATTGGCTAAGTGAAGTTAATAAATTTTTTGAGTTCGAGGAAACCAGTGAAGACAAGCAAGTAAAGTTTGCCGCCACTAAGCTGAAAGGACATGTGTCCTTATGGTGGGATAGCGTTCAGGTGGAAAGGAGAAGATTAAACAAACAGCCAATCAAGAAGTGGGCCAGAATGGAAGCAAAGCTGAAGGAGAAGTTCCTACCGAAGGATTATCAGATTATGTTGTACAGACAGGTACAGAACCTGAAACAAAGAGGGATGACTGTTAGGGAGTTTACAGAGGATTTTATAAATTGAATTTGCGAGCAAGGTATGTGGAAGATACCTCAGAGAAAACAGCCAGATTTGTAAATGGCTTGAGAGGGGATATTTTGGACGAAATTGGTATTCTTTCACCACAAACATTGGATGAATCCTATCAGTTTGCACTGAAGGTGGAGGAGAAGATAAACAGGAAACAGAACACCAGGAGAGGAGGTGGTTCTGGCAGGGGAAAAGGCAAGGTTTATGGCAGAGGTAGAGGTGCCAGTCCAAATGAGGAGGGCAACAGTTCCAAATCTGCTGGCGCAACAGATAAAGACAACAGCAACAGGGAAGGATGACCAGCTCAGAGAGGACGAGGATTTGGTCGAGGCAGGGGAACTATCCAGTGTTACCGTTGTCATAAATTGGGACACAAGTCTTATGACTGTCCTGAAGGTGAACAAGCAGGCGGGAGAGGAACCTATGTTGCTCAGCCAGAGGATGCTGAGGAGACACCTCAAGAAGCGGAGAATACACCTAAAACAGGCGAAGCCTTGGTGTTAAATAAAGTGCTGTTAAAACCAGCAAAGGAAGTTGCAGAACCAGATCAGCGAAAGGCTCTGTTTCGCACTGTTTGCAAGTCACGAGGTAAGTGCTATAAGTTGATCATTGAGAGTGGAAGTACCGATAATCTGGTAGCTGTGGAGATGGTGGAGAAGCTGGGATTAAAGAAGCTGAAACATCCCACTCCCTACAAAGTATCGTGGTTGCAGAAGGGGCATCAACTGTTAGTTGATGAACAGTGTGAGGTGGAGTTTCAGATCGGTAAGTATAAGGAAAAGATTCTTTGCGGTGTCATGCCAATGGATGTCTGTCATTTGCTGTTAGGACGACCTTGGCAGTTTGACAAAAGTGCAGTTCATGATGGAAAAACCAACTGCTATAAATTTGTGAAAGATGGGATCAAGCATACACTTGTACCCATCAAGGAGGAAAATATAGCAGAAGCTAGTGGAGTGAAAGCACTGCTGTTAGGTGAAAAGGAATTCATAAAACAGATTGAGGACAACGAGGTAAATTTTGCTGTCATAAGGAGACCAAGAGCAGTGGTACTCCACACACAGGTTTCAGATTTGCCAGAAGAAGTTCAGAGCTTGCTGCAGGATTTTGGAGACATTGTGGTGGATGATCTTCCAGATGAGTTGCCACCTAGGAGGGGTATTAGTCACTGCATTGACTTTATACCAGGGGCAAGCCTGCCAAATAAAGCAGCTTACCGCATGAGTCCCAAGGACCATGAAGAGATTAGAAAACAGGTCCAAGAGTTGTTGGACAAAGGTTTGATTCGGGAGAGCATGAGCCCATGTGCAGTACCTACTGTTTTGGCTCCAAAGAAGGGAGGAGAGTGGAGAATGTGTACGGATTCCGGGGCTATTAACAAGATTACTGTTAGGTACAGGTTCCCCTTACCTAAGATGGACGATATGATGGATTATTTGAGTGGAGCAGCCTATTTTTCGAAGATTGACTTGAAGAGTGGATATCACTAGATATGGATTCGTGAAGGTGATGAATGGAAAACTGCTTTCAAGACAAACGAAGGCTTATACGAATGGCTGGTGATGCCGTTTGGTTTGAGCAATGATCCCAGCACGTTCATGCGTTTGATGAATGAAGTACTGAAGGAATTTAACGGTAAGTTTGTAATAGTTTACTTGGACGATATTCTGATTTTTAGTAAGACTAAGGAGGAGCATTTCAGGCATTTACAGAGTGTGTTGAGAAAATTACAGCAGAACAAGCTGTTAATTAATTTGAAGAAATGTACCTTTTTTCAACGATAACTGATATATCCGGGTTTTGTTATTGCGGGGAATGAATTAAAAATGGACCCAGAAAAGGTGACAGCTATAGTTAGCTGGCCTTCTCTGAAAAGTTTATTTGAAGTTCGAAGTTTCCATGGACTTGCCAGTTTTTACAAGAAGTTCATCAGAAATTTCAGCGAGATTTGCGCACCAATGTTGGATACAATCAAGAAAGTGAATCAGCCATTTCACTGGACTGAAGGAGCAGAAAACAGTTTTTAGATCTTGAAGAAGAAGATTACTGAAAGACCTGTGTTGAGACTGCCTGATTTCAACAAACTTTTTCAAGTTCGTTGCGACGCCAGTGGTACAGCCATTGGAGCAGTCCTTACCCAGGAGGACAGACCAGTTGCTTATTTTAGCGAAAAGCTAAATGAGAGCAGACAGAAGTACTCGACCTATGACAAGGAGTTTTACGCCATTGTGCACGCTTTGAAGCATTGGCGACATTATCTATTGGGTAACGAATTTGTTTTATTTTTTGATAATTCTGCGTTACAGTACATTATGCAGTAGCACAAATTGAACCATAAGCATGCAGCTTGGGTTGAGTACTTGCAAAGTTTCACGTTTGTACTAAAACACATTAGTGGGCAATCAAATAAGGTAGCAGATGCACTTAGTAGGAAAATATCACTGTTACAGGAGAGCACAATGCAGATCTTAGGATTTGAACACTTAAAAGAACTGTATCCGACTGACACCGAGTTTATGGAGGCCTATGAGGCTTGCCAAAACCCGTTGTTACGAAATGACAACAAGTGGCTGGATTACAATCTACAAGAAGGATTGCTGTTCAAAGGAGGGCAGTTAGGCATTCCCAACTGTTCTATGAGGGAAAATATCATACAGGAAAAACATAGCGGAGGCCTAGCGGGACACTTTGGAATTGATAAAACCATTGCCCAGGTACAACATTTCTATTTTTGGCCTAAGTTGCAGCGGGACGGGCAGAGGTATGTGACTAGGTGTAAAATTTGTTAATTGGCAAAAGGTCACAGTCAGAACACTGGACTTTATATGCCATTGCCCATTCCTAGTCGACCATGGGATTCGGTCAACATGGATTTTGTGCTGGGTTTGCCAAAGACACAGCGTGGCTTTGATTCAGTAATGGTTGTAGTAGACCGATTTTCGAAGATGGCACACTTTGTACCACGCAGGAAAACTAGCGATGCTACTTACATAGCACATATTTTCTTTACAGAGATTGTGCGGTTGCATGGACTTCCACGAACCATTATCTCTGACAGAGATGTCAAGTTCACAGGCCATTTTTGGAGGACTTTATGGAAAAAGTTGGATACTCAGTTGCAGTTCAGCTCCACTTATCATCCGCAGACGGATGGACAGACGGAGGTAGTAAACCGAAGTCTGGGGAATTTGCTCAGAAGTCTAACAGGTGAAAATTCCCGGACTTGGGATCGTGAACTAGCGTAGGCGGAATTCGCATACATCGATTCCCCTAACCGTAGCACAGGATACAGTCCGTTCCAAATTCTGTACGGCATGCATCCACAAGGAGTGCACGAGTTACGAGATTTGGGGAAACTAGAGAAACGGAGCGCTGATGGAGAAGATTTCGCCCAAGCTATGAGCAGGCTGCACGAACAGGTTAAGTTGAAACTACAGGACAGTAGTCAGAGGTACAAGCAGCGAGCTGATACAAAACGCCGGGAAGTTTAGTTTAATGTCGGGGATGAAGTTCTCGCGTACTTACGCAAGGAATGGTTTCCAAAGCGAGAGTACAGCAAGCTCAAATTTAAGAAAATTGGGCCCTGCAAGATCATTCGCAAATTTTCTGCGAACACTTATGAGATACAGTTGCCACCAGGGATTGGTATTTCCCCTATTTTTAACGTGGCAGATCTGTTCCCTTATGTTGCAGGTTCGGCAGATGATGCAGCAGCATAGCCACCGCGGGACACCAAATTGGAAGGAGATTCATGGATGAGACAAATGCCGATGGCACCACCCGTCGAGATTGAGGGAATTCTGGACACACAGGTAGCTAAGCGCACACGCAGGAAGGAGTATTTGCGGTATTTGGTAAAATGGAAGAACCGTCCAATAGAGGACAGTTCGTGGCTTAATGCGACGCAAATACAAAGGCAGGCTACTCCGTTGACGACCTCATGGAACGGAGCCATGACTTTTTGCCACCCCGGGAGCCTGATGCAGGAGCATCCAGCTTTGAGGAGACATAAAGTGGTTGACAGTCTCACGAAGAGACCAGAACACACAGTCGTTTATTTTAATTGGACAAGTGTTGGGCTTGTCAGTTACGTGACTTTATTTTACTTGTTTTATTTTATTTTATCTGTCTGTAGGTTGATAGGATTATGATCATTATAGTGGAGCACTGTTACTGTTTAATAGGAATTGGTAACAGGAAAAAAATAATTAATTAGTTTCTTTAAAGTTACATCAGTTAAAGACAGTTAAAGAACTGACAAAACAGTTATTTTCTGTTGAGACAGTTTATAAAGAACAATTATGCGTCATTAGGATATAAGCAGGAAGAGAACCATTGTACGGGATTCCCTCTGAGACGAAAAAAGAAAAGAAAGAAATACAGTCATTTCTGAAGAAGATATTATTATCTATTTTATTTACTTTTTATCATCGCTGTAATAATTGATTTCATGCCTTCTATTCTAGTTTCCTGTACAAATAAATGAGATTGGAAAATAGAGACAGATAAAGCTACAGGTGAAGCAGATGTGACCGTCAGAACAATTTTCAACGGAGCAGATAGCCGGTGGCGTACACCAACAAACACACAGGCAACATCATAAGAGAAGCGGACGTGATAATTAAATCATTTTCAGACATAGAAAGCAAAGACTGTGCATGCGAATAGAAAACTACAGGTATTTCGTGGAACCTCCAAATCTCTTAAAGAGCTGAATGAAGAATTGTAATAAACTCTAGCATATATTGTATCGTTCCTAAGATAGTATGAATCATTGTACACTATTCGAAGCAGTTCAAGAACCGGCATATTATTAAAAACCCAAAACACAAGAACAGAAACAAAACCCCGAATGGGAAATACGAATAGCCAATGATATAAGCAAACAGAGGTTAATTAAATTGCACAATCATAAGAGTTATTACAATAAAAGAACGCCATAGTGTCGACGAACCTGGGTTCTCAAATACCAGAGGGTTCCAAATAACCCCAGCAACAGGACGAGGGTTTGTACAGTGAAAATCACCGACAGCTAAGCACGCAAACAGAACCTATAGACCGGGTTCAAACCACCGAAAAGTCACCTACAGGGAAGGGTTTCAAATAACCCAGAAACACCTTACAAGACGGAGGCCAGTACATCAATGAAATTGCCAGAAGACGAACACATTATACCGACCGAGAGCATTCAAACTCGTTACACAAGCGACAGAAAGCTATGAGCCTAAGTCTCAACAAAACCCTATGAATTAGAAACCTATAAGTTAAGACCCTACCCGAAAAACCAGTGATTGGAGGGTCCGAGTGTTTGAACAGCAACCACGAGGAGCGTTGCCCAGAAGCCAATAGAACCAGACTACCTGTAGACAGACAACAAAGAGGATTAGCGGCGTCATGACCTGAACAACCATAAAAGAAAACCGACGAATGAATGTGAGCAGAAGGGAGAGAACTTACCCGAGCAGAGGAGGCCGAGCCAAGCCATAAAACCGTCCATAAACTCTGAAGACACGGAGCGAGTGTGTCAGGGCACGAAAAGGAAAAGTAAAACGACTGTATCAAAGAACCAGAACTTACCTTTCAATGTGCAAGTGGAATGAGAACACCTGGAGAACCCCTGTCATGAAGTAGCAAGTCAGCAGAGCCGAATAGGAGCAACATTTCAAACAAAAAGTCGAGCAAATAAGCCACTTGGAACAGATACAAACCCTGTACAGTGTGACGGTGACCTCATAAGCGTTGGAACACCATAGTAAAGTTAAGAAGGGGCCGAAGGAACCCATTAAAGCAAAATCGAACCAGAGTGACAGAGGGACGGAACCTCCCCACAGAGCAGAGCACAGTGAAAACGGAAAGCGCACAGAACAAATGATGAGTTGACAAAAGGTTTAGAGTCATATAGGAGCGGACCGGCAAATGGAGGTTGCCAACCGGGAACGATAGTCATAACCCTAATCCGCTTACCGATGCGAGTACCAAATAGTTAAGTCAAACTTAAATAGGCTTCCGGACACAAGTCCGATCAGTCAGAGATATTTTGTATTGGCGGGAAGCCATCAATTTTTAAGGCTGAAAATTAACCTATATTATAATGTAATATTAAAATTTATATTTTAAATATTTTATTTTCCATTTATAAATAAATTAAAAAATATTAAAATTGTGTTTTAAATAAATAATATAAATTAAAAGTATTTAATTTACATTTTGAACCCAATTTTAAATAAAATTGATTAAAAATTATGTGGAAAACACAAAATTTAAATTTAATCCATATAAAGTAACAATTTACTTTTTAGTTCTCAAAATTTATTTCAAAATATTATTTAGTTATTAGTGGAGATTTGCATAATTATTCATATTATCCGGTCTTTCTACACGGTTCAAATTCTAACAATTATTTATTTATTTTTTAATAACTTCCTATAAAAAATAATAAAAAAATTTGTTTTTCTTACCTATTTTTTCATTTATTTACTTTAATTTAAATATATCTCAACTAAACAGCAAAAAGCGTGAAGTGTAAGGGCCTGTTAAGAAAACAACCATAAATCTATACACCATAACCGAGCGGAAACCCTTTACAAACAAAAACATTTATACAGAGTAGACGGAAACACATAAAAATAAAATAATTATATATTGAAGGCCGCGGGAATTCAATGTTCAAGAGGATTGCTACGCGATTTATTTCTCAAGGGAATAGTCAACGCATAACACCTTTTTAGGCTGCAGGTAATACAAAACCTTTTTAGGCTGCAGGTTTTAATGTGTGAGTCAAAATGTTGAAGGGTTTTCAACATCTTTGGAGTTACAGGATTACATGGCATTGAGTCCCGTATCGACCAACTACTTGCCACAACGTGTACTGACTTCCAACGTTCACTTTCACCGTTATCGAATTAGGACATTACACTTTATCCAATCGGACATCTACAAATATTGGCAATGAAATGTTGAGGAATCATTAAATCTCATCCCATCTGCCCATAGATTTAGCTTTTGTTCTCTGGTTGATTGCATCCATTTGCCAATACATTTATTTCTGCTTCTCTGATTGAATATTGCATCGATAAATCAGTGACGATGGCGATTTATTCGTTTTACAAATCATTTTGATTTCTCAAGGGGATAGTAATCCAATATCATTCCATGTTCATACCCGATGGTGTTGTACTTGTCGCTGCCTGACAAGAAGATATGCTGCTCAACATTATTAGCATGATGAACAGAACCAGAAGCCATGCACGAGTATTCACAACCCTTATCATCGTCATATTTCTGACAAGGAATTCAACTCCTAGTTCACTTTCAGAGTGTCTTTGAGTCTATTTACGAGCGCTTGTCCCTGGATTTTCCATCAATCTCTAGAGAATAATTATGACACGCTTTCGGAGCCACAGTATTCTAGAGAGGAATCAAATGAAGCACATAGAAATTAATCCACACAGTCCACGAAATCAAAATTGTAAGCGTTAGCGTTGCTATATATCTTTGACATTTTCCAAAACTATAGTTGATAACTCATTTTCGCTGCGTCATCGTTGATAATTCACCACAGATTTGTTGTTAAGTTCTCTACGCTATCGTGGATAATTCAATTCAATGTTAGTTATATTGTATACTTTCGGAAAAGATAGTCCCCTCGCGATAGGGAACGGTAATTCATTTCAAAATTGCTATTTTCTCTACCTTATCGTTGATAATTCACCATAACCTTGTCGAGTTCTCTACGTTATCGTGGTAATTCAATTCAATCTTAGCTATATTCTAGCCGTTGGAAAATAAAACATTTCCCCTCTATACGCAACTTTTAATCCTACGATGGAAAGACTCTAAATGTCCCCATCCGCAACATTTATTTCAACAATTCGAGCTCCAACAATTCCAACGGTACGGGACCCTCTCAAACAAGTCCAACAGAAAAATCTGGAACATGATGATGATAAAGCCACGCATCAGTTCAACGTCATGAAATTATTTCCAAGTGAAGCGATGGATAACAGAGGATCCAATACTTTGCCATTGAGTTTGAAAAAAATGACTACAACATATCGAAATTACTTAACATAAAGCGAAACTTATCTCGCACACTTTGCCATTGAGTTTGAAAGAAAATTACTACAACATATCGAAATTACTTAAAAGTCACTACCTCGAAAATTTTAACACTGAGCGAAACCTCTTTCGCGTACTCCAAAATCTAGTTGGTAAAACATTTTTGTTTTAACGACTAACTGACTTTCGTATAAAATCCGTGACATTTACATCAATGGCTGTGTAATCCAAATCAGCTTTGATCTTTCTTCTTTAATCAGTACAATCCAATCCCTCGCTTTTGTTTCAATGAACACGTTCTCCAAAAAAAATGTTTTGACGTTTTTAATTTGTTCAATGTTCAAGAGGATTGCTACGCGATTTATTCGTTTTACAAATCATTTTGATTTCTCAAGGGAATAGTCAATGTATAACACCTTTTTAGGCTGCAGGTAATACAAAACCTGAGATAATCCACCTTGAGCACAAGGTTTTTAATGTGTGAGTCGAAATGTTGAATGGTTTTCAGGATGTTTGGAGTTACAGGATTAGAATACGTAATTACATGGGATTGAGTCCCGTATCGACCAATTACTTGCCTCAACGTGTCATGACTTCCAACGTTCACTTTCAGCGTTATCGAATTAGGTTTAGATTTTGACATTACACTTTATCCAATCGGACATCTCTATAAATTTTAACGTCGAGTCGAATTTTACATTATGATTATATAACCTGCTGACTATTATAGCGGTTGAGATTGTCCCAATTGTTTATTTTCTTCAAATTCCATAAATTTATTATACCTTCAGAATTGTAATCTACTATAGGTTTTTAAATTATTTTCTTTATTATATGGAACTTTGTAATAGCTCCATTTCAAGGTTGTTGAAATCGCTTAGACGACGACAACAATTATTATTATTATTTTTTTTATTGATTAGAATCATCCTTTATCACTATGTATATGTTAAAAAAATGAGATCTAGCCAAAATTAGTTTTGCTAGTTGAATTGTTGTTGACATAGTCAATTTTATCTTGGTTAAATAAAGCTTCATTACGTTGTAATTTTGATTTTAGTCAGACTTGTTTTATTATGTTTCATTTCCATTCTATTTTTATTAATTTTAGTTTTTAATTTTAGTAAAATTTCTAAATTTGGTTAGATTTTAGTTTTGAATTAAAATGTTGTTGATATAGTTAACTTTATTTTGGTTAAATAAAGGTTTATTACATTGTAATTTTGATTTTACTCAGACTTTTTGATATTAAGTTGTCATTTCTATTTTTTATTAGATATTTTTTTTAATTAATTTTAGTTTTTAATATTATTAAAAGTTCTAAATTTTATTAGATTTTATAGTTTTAATATTAGAAAAAAGGTTTTTTTTAATATAATTTTTTATTTTTATTTTTATAATGCTAAAAAGTATATGCAATATTATCAAATCTTGATTTTTCAGAATCCATAAAAAATAAATTCATCTATTATTTTCTATCTTTTTTCTTTTTCACTTTTCGCCAACCACTCGTGTTCGGAGTGGATATTACAATAAACATTTGATTCTCTTTTGTATTTCTTGGATATTCTTTGTCAAATTCCGATCCCTTTGATCCATGTATCCCTTTTCTACCACTCACATCCTTTCACCTATGTATTCCTTTTCTACCACTCGCTTCCTTTCACCTCTGATCCATGTATTCGTTTTCTACCACTCACTTAGTTTCACCTCTGACCCATGTATTCCTTTGCTACCACTCACTTCCTTTCACCTCTGATCCATGTATTCCTTTGCTACCACTCACTTCCTTTTCACTTCCTTTCCTAATGAGTACTCCACTTCCTTTCCTAATGATTGCAGCTCATGCTGCTGCTATGTGTTGTTGGGTTGTGGAGTTAAAGCAATGTGTTGTTGGGCTGTGGAGTTAAAGTAGCGTTGTGCTCTCCATGTATTCCTTTGCTACCACTCACTTCCTTTTCACTTCCTTTCCTAATGAGTACTCCACTTCCTTTCCTAATGATTGCAGCTCATGCTACTGCTATCTGTTGTTGGGTTGTGGAGTTAAAGCAGCATTGTGCTCTATCTTGTCCTGTTTTGTTGTCTCTCCTTTTTCTGCTTCTTTTTCATAGAGTTTAGTGCATTGCCAACTTTTTTGGATTTTTGGTATCTTTTTATTAAAATTATATTAAATAAGATTACATATTCTTTAATAATTTTTTATATTATTTAGTTATAATTTAATCTTTTATATTAGAAATAATTTTTTTCTATTTTATTTTAAATTATTTATTATTATAATTTGATTAAAAAATTACAGTTAATATTAATATAATTTGTATTTCCTTTTTTATAGAACTCACTATCATATAATTTTAGATTTCCCATTTTGAATATTATTTTTGTTTTTATCTTATTTCAATTGTGAATGGATAAATGCTCATTATGTAGTAGAGATATGGACAATAGTCTTAAGGTACATGGTTGAGGCATTTATAAGAAATTGTGCACTCATATATGTGAACATAAGAAATGTGAGAAGGAAGACAATAAACATTAAAATTAGTGAGAAAATCTTCAAAATACATATATTTTTAGAAAAATGAGAAAGTAATATTGAAAACCAAATTTGAAATGAAAGCTATATAGATACTTTTTACTTTTATTTTTTAACTTGCTAACTTCAATTTTCTATGGTTTTGTAATTCTCATATATAGGTAGAATGATTAATTGCTACTCTTTAGGAAGTGAGCTTTATTGATTGTGGCTTGAGTGTCTATTATTTAAGTTTGAAGAAATAATATGATATTTATTGACTAACTTTTTACTTTTATGGTTAGAAAACTACTTTTTGAAGTTGATTTTAGACTGTATTTATTTTTTTGTCTGATTTTTTTGCTTGATATGTCATAAACTTATTGAGTCATTTCTGTTTTTGAAAGTAGATTTTGAACATAAAAGTTTTTACATAATTTTATATGTTGGAACTCTTTCTATCCCTAGCTATTTCAAAATTTTTATGTACATTTTCTTATTATAAAACTTTATCACGATTTATATAAAGTTAAGAAAAGAAAAACAATAATTATTACTGAAATCTTTTATCTTAAATACATTTTTATTTTATCTTTTAAAATATATTATCCATAGAATACTTTCATTTTTGTAATATTCATGTGATAATAAAAAATATTTATGTAACCACAATTATGTTAATTTTCATGTTTGTTCATTTCTTTAACTTTCAAACTATTAATATTTCTATTCTATTTTATTTAATTATTTTCCTCACCATAAAATAAAAAGAAAAGAAGAGAAGAAAAACTCTTTATAACATGCCTTTTGAGTTCGCCTAAAAAGCACACTTTTAAATTATTGCTTTTACAAGATCATATAAAATTAACAAAATAAATCCTATAAAAAGAATCCTACAAATTATCTTTACACATCTTTCAAATAGTTAAAAACAAATCCAAGACCTAAAACCGAAGACATAAGAACCTTTTTAAATTATTACTTTTACAAGATCATATAAACTTAACAAAATAAATCTTATGAAAAGAGTCCCACAAGGTATCTTTAAACATCTTTCAAAGAGTTAAAAACAAGCCGAGACCTCAGACGAGAGACATGAGAACCTTTTTGAGAAAAGACACAGGTAGAGTATAACAATAACGGTTGTAATCTCGTATGTATATATGTAATTTATTAAAAAAATAAGTTACGGTGACCATAATACATAAATTATAAAAGAAGAACATTTTTTAAATTACGATAAAATAAATAGATTTCGTGCATACAAAAATTTATATTTCACTTGTGTTTGCATTTTATTTGCCATTAAGACGTAAAAGTTGACACCAAATCTAATTGTAATTCGTTAAATTCACTTGTAATTAGTTAACTTCAATTACAATAGTAATCTTTTCCATACTTGCATAAATATGGAGTGAAATTCGTTGTTCTAACAAAGCTATCACTCTATTTTAACAAAACTCTCATTCTATTATTGAGTTCTTATTCCATCTGCTCTGGTTTTCAACAACAAAAAATAGATAAAGAAGTACAATGATAATATCTTCCATACTTAGCACAAATATAAAAGGAAACTAGCTCTTCAGCCAAAACTCTCTCTCCTCTATCACTGAGTTTTGGTTATTCTATAGGCATTGATTAGTCTGTTGGATATTGAATTTTGTTGAGAAATTTAGCTTGTTCCAGGAAGGATGGCTAGATGGTTCTATGGAAGAAAAGGTATGCATATTCTCTTAATAACTCTTTTCTTGAAAGGAGAACTTATGTTTACATGAATCTTGCTGAAAGAATTGGTCACAAGAATGTGTGAGCATGATAAGGCTTCTATGTAATTACTCGACACAAGGAGTAGTGCATGCTTTCAAATGGTTAAGTATCAATACTCATCCATAATATTACATGACTTTGACAGGATGATATAGGATGATATTGGTCAATATCGAATATGGTGGTTCGCTGAGGTGATACTGATAACTTCAAGGACGACGAATAAATTGTAGCTTGTTGGTCAGTTCGTTCCCAATGGCCACTTTGATTACAAGTGATTAGAGGATCATTACTTTGATCACATTTATGCATGTATATATTACAAAAATGAGAGGTAGCCAAAATCAGTTTTGCTCGTTGAATTAAAATGTTGTTGATATAGTTAATTTTATTTTGGTTAAATAAAGCTTCATTACATTGTAATTTTGATTTTATTCGAACTATTTCATTACGTTGTGATTTCATTTTTATTTTTATTAGATATTTTTTATTAATTTTAGCTTTTAATATGAGTAAAAAGTTTTATTTTTATTAGATTTTAGTTTTTAATATTAGAAAAAAAAAAATATTTTTTTTAATATAATTTTTTCTTTTATAATGCTCAAAAATATATGTTGTAGATGCTAAAAAGTATATGAAATAATATCATATTTTGATTTTTCAAAATCCATAAAAAATAATCTTATTTATTTTTTTCTATTTTTTTTATTTTTCACTTTTAGCCAACCACCAGTGTTGGGAGTGGATGTTACAATAGACATTTGATTCTCTTTTGTATTTCTTGGATATTCTTTGTCCAAATACGGTCCATGATCCATGTATTGGTTTTCTACCACTCACTTCCTTTCACCTCTGATCCATGTATTCGTTTTCTACCACTCACTTCCTTTCCACTACCTTTCCTAATGAATGTTGCACTTTCCTTATGAGTGCTGCTCATGCTACCACTGTGTGTTGTTGGATTGTGGAGTTAAAGAAGCCTTGTGCTCTATCTTGTCCTCTTCTGTTGTCTCTCCTTTTTCTGCTTCTTCTTCATAAGACTTAGTGCATTGCCAACTTTTTGGCTTTTGGTAATTTTTTTATTAAAATTATATTAAGTAAGATTACATATTTTTTGAATAATTTTTTATTTTCATATTATTTAGTTATAATTTAATCTTTTATATCAAAAATAATTTATTTTTTTCATTTTTTTAAAATTATTTATTATTATAATTTGATTAAAAAAATACAATTAATATTAATATAATTTGTATTTCCCTTTTCATTGAACTCTCTATCATATAATTTTAGGATTCCCATTTTGAATATTATTTTTGTTTTTATCTTATTTCAATTGTGAATGGATAAATGCTCATTATGTAGTGGAGATATGGACAATAGTTTTAAGGTACACATGGTTGAGAGGTTTATAAGAAATTGTGCACTCATATATATGAACATGAGAAATGTGAGAAGGAAGACAATAAACATTAAAATTAGTGAGAAAATCTTCAAGGTACATATAATTTTAGAAAAATGAGAAATTTATATTGAAAACCAAATTTGAAATGAAAGGTATATAGATATTTTTTATTTTTATCTTTTAACTTGCTAACTTCAATTTTCTATGGTTTTGTAATTCTCATATATGGGTAGAATGATTAATCCCTACTCTTAAGGAAGTGAGCTTTATTGATTGTGGCTTGATTGTTTATTATTTAAGTTTGAAGAACTAATATGTTATTTATTGACTAACTTTTTACTTTTATGTTAGAAAATTGCTTTTGAAGTTTATTTTAGACTGTATTTATTTTTTTTTGTCTATTTTTTGCTTAATAAGTCATAAACTTATTGAGTCATTAATTTTTTTTGAAAGTAGAATTTGAATATAAAAGTTTTTGTGATAATTTTATATCTTAAAACTCTTTCTATCCATAGCTATTTCAAGGTTTGTATGTACATTTTCTTGTTATAAAACTTTCTCATGATTTGTACACAGTTAAGAAAAGAAACACAATAATTATTACTAAATCTTTTATCTTAAATAAATTTTTATTTTATCTT
Source organism: Pinus taeda (assembly GCA_000404065.3). Lineage (NCBI taxonomy): Eukaryota > Viridiplantae > Streptophyta > Pinopsida > Pinales > Pinaceae > Pinus > Pinus taeda. The sequence continues at coordinate 71,751 of APFE031292514.1, forward strand.
TTAAAATATATTATCCATAGAATACTTTCATTTTTGTAATATTCATGTGATAATAAAAACTATTTATATAGCCACAATTATGTTAATTTTCATCTTTGTTCACTTCTTTAGCTTTCAAACTATTGATATTTCTATTCTATTTTATTTAATTATTTTACTCACCATAAAATAAAAAGAAAAGAAAAGAACTCTTTATAACATGCCTTTTGAGTTCGCCTAAAAATCACACTTTTAAATTATTGCTTTTACAAGATCATATAAACTTAACAAAATAAATCCTATGAAAGGAGTCCCACAAGTTGTTTTTAAACATCTTTCAAATAGTTTAAGCATGTTTTTTAAACTATTCAAAATTTACCTTGAAAAAAAAATGTTGATGCAACATTAGAACTTTTCGTTTTTGGGTTGTATTTCATGTTTTTCACTGGAATTCTCATTTGATGAAATAGTTCTCATTTGATTGGGAACTATTTCCTTACATAAGAAATAATATGATAGTAGAGAAATTAGAGTCTAGATAATCAAATTTCTTTAGAAAAAATCATCTAGCCATCAAAGAATGAGAAGATTTAAATCTTCTTGTACACCATAGTTCATCCAAGATTTTTCTAACAATGTTAGAGGGAGTCATTTTGCAAGAAGGATCACTAGGATCCCCCGCTAAGAACCATCATTTAGAGAAGGTTCTTGGAAGAAGCATGATGACTAGTATGCTCCACCTAATATGGAAATAACATTCTTGAAGAATAAAGGGATGTAGATGGTCAGTTTCGATATGAAAGGCACAATTGAAGTCTTTCTCCTATTAAAGAAGGAAACATATCTTTTATAAATATAAAAATATCTCATTCAAGGAAGGATGGATAGATGGTTGTATGGAAGAAAATGTATGCATGATCTCCTAATAACTCTTCTCTTGAAGGTAGAACTTACACTAATAGGAATCTTGGTGAAAGAATTGGTCATAAGAATGTGTGAGCATGAGAACGCTTCCATGTAATTACTCGATGCCTGGAAGGAGTAGTGCATGATTTAAAATGGTTAAGGATCAAGACTCTTCCACAATATGATTAGAAGTGATTAGCATGAAGAAGGAACTTTGGTAAAATATGAAGATAGACCATGCGAAAGGATATTGATATCACAAGTAAGTAGAATTTGAAGAGGTTGTCATATTTAGGTAATTTTGATATTGATGTTTCAGTTTTGGTTATCCCATCGATATATGTTTTTTCTATTGGGAAGGATATTACATAAATTCATAATGGAAGTTGAGGAAATTATATCTACAAATGTTGGTTTTTGAGCTCAATTCACTAAATACATGGATTGATTGGATGGCTTTAGTAATCCTGAAAGAATCACTTTCATGAATTGAAGAAGCTATCTTTAACTCTCCCTTGATTAGCTCAATACAATGCCTTTGTTGATAATGACTAGAATAAAGTGACATGAAAGATTGATGGCTTGAACCTTGTCACAGTTTGAAGTTTGGATACAAATGATAAAACAAAGAAGGAAGAAAGAGTTGATGTATTGATGAAGACACATTAAGGAGTTAACTTCCCAAATTGAAAGGAATTTAAGAATCTTCTCTATGCTCAAGAGGGAGTAAGAAGTCTACTTAAATGTTGAAAAAGTAGCATTGAGATATTCCCTAATAAAGAGGGAATGAGGATGTACTCACTATATGAGAGGGAGTGATGTTAGATATCATATTCTTCATGTTTCATGCACTAGACTAGGACTAACAACCATAAGTATTATTGAATGAACTAGGAAGGAGAATGGAGGATTCGATAAGCATCTGAGATTGATACTCGAGAATATATAATCCAAGATAGGGAGTTGACCGACACTATTTGAGGATTGGACAGGTATCCAAGACAAGAGTGGTCTAGGAGAAGCAATGTTATTTGAGGATAGGTAATCCAAGATAATAATAAGTCCTAAAAATACATACCTAGTAACAATCTAGATGGGGTATGAGCCTTAGAGGTAGTGCAGTGTCTCATGCAAATCCTCCCAACATTATGCTATGAAATAAAATGATCTTGTCAGCTCAAGGCCTTACTATGATGGTAATGTTGGTTATGACGTTCATGCTTAAAAGATTGCTTATCAATCTGACTCTTCTTATGAGAACTCTTTAGTTTGAGAATATCCTTATACCAGGTTGTACAATTATGAATAACTCCCTAGTTAAGAGGGAGAGTTGGAAAATGAAACTAGTTTTGGTCTTCATAAGCATCGTTGTACTCATGTCATTATGTTTATCTTATGTAGAAATGAAAATAAGAAAGAAAATTATTATTTTCAAACATTGGTTTCATGCTTCTGTTGATTGGTAAACTAGGTTAAGAATGTTCTTCATGCTTCTAAGGTTTGTCAAGTCATAAGATTTTTTTTTTTTTTTTTTCACAAAGTCGGTTGCTAGATGTATTCAAAAAAGTAGGGGGAGACTAGGCTCCGGCTTTATAAAGGATGAGCTCACAGAATTAGCTTGTGGCTGTATTACATTATGGCAGTTCACAAAAATTCTTTTACTGTTCAATTGAAAGGTCCTAATACAAGTATAAATTCTATTAAATTGGGACAGAAGCAAGCTGACTTCGCAATACATCTAGTCGATGCTTATATGGCTAATCTGTCGGGCATTGGAGGCTTCGGGATGGCTGTCTACTGCTGCAACGCTGGCACTGGAGGAGTTGGTGCTTGGACCGTTTGAGCTATTGATCTTGTCCATCATGAACATGAGGATCTCAACTGACTCTTGAATGTGTGCACAGGTATTCGAGAGAGCGTTGAATTGCTCCTGTAGAGAGGAAATGCGGTGCAGAAAAAGATTGAGGTCAGCCTCATATTTAGGTGTGAGGATCCTTGTGGCAACATCGATTTTCTCATCTAGCAGGCATTGATGAGTTTTGACTTGTTCGATCTTAGCTTGGAGGTCCCAGCAATGTAAGCAATCCTCGCTTCGATCCATAAGGAGAGCTTCAGCGTTGACTTGAGGCGACTTAGAAGAAGAGCACGCACTCACTGCAACTATAAATCTGAAAACAATTCTGAGAGAGCTATCTATCTGAGAACTGGGTGCTAAAGCCGAACTGGATAAACCACAACAGAGCAAAACAGGGGGACAGAGGGACCAAGAAGTGGGAGTGTCTGAATCGAAGAGGAGGAAACGGTCTAGGGAAGACCTGGAGATAGAGGCGAGGCTCGGCCTACTGTGGACCACTACGGGGAAAGCGAAGGGAAATGAACAAAGGGGAGAAGGGTCGTGGAGATGAGGAGGAGGCTTGCTGGAATATATAGCGGGCAGACAGGCCCAAGAAGAGGACCAGATGACAAGGAGGGAGCAAGGGAAATCACGGGTTTTACTATCCAAGATCTGATTTTCTATGTCAAAATCTCTAGAGATGTGATATGACTTTAAGGTCAGGGATTTGTTGCAGTGGATATCAGATATCTTTTGGATTTGGTCAGAGTCCTTATTGGCAGAGGTGCAGTTCATTGGTGGGAGTCGATTTGGAGTGATCATGAATATCAGGGAATGAATTGATGTAGGTTCGCATGGTTGCATAAGATACTTCCTATTTCCCGTGAACAGGCTTGGCTGGCTCTTTTGTCTGCATCTTGGTTGTTGGAGCGAAGGACATGAAAGAATTGGTACTCCAAGTCTTCAGATAGCAGACTTTTATAGTGATTGATGATTTGATGTAAAAAGAGGTTGGATGCTTGTCTATTGCTGTTCATTAAGCTTATTATGATGGCAGAATCACCAAAAATGAGGGCTTTTTTAATCCCTTGGACTTGAAGCTGAAGGATGCCTTTATAGAGGCCTAGAGCTTCAACTCTCTTGTTGGTTAAATTTCCCAAAGCCCATTCAAAATTGAGAATGATGCCCCTTGCTGCCGCTGCTGCCGGATTAGATTTAGATGCTCCGTCAAAGAATAAGGAATGAGATTTCTTTGATTGGAGCCATTTACTAAATTCTTGCTTTGTTAGGCAGATTTTCCATTCAAGATTGTTGGCTTTTCCTTTGAACTTGCTGATTTTTACTGTTGAAGTATTACTGGTCCTGCCAATAAGATTCCGAATGAAACTTCGTTCCTCTACCCATAGAATGGTGGGGTCGATTTTTTTTTGTTGTCTTGGATTCTATGGTTTCAGAAGCCAAACTTGATGCTTTGATGAGAATGTGCCTGGTTGTAGTTGTTTTATCTCGAAGTATCATGTTGTTCCAAGCAATCCATATACGCCACAGAAGAGCAAAAGGGATGGCGTTCCAAACTCTTTTAGCTGGATTTTGCTTCACTGATTGCCAAGGATAATTTCTCCTCTAGTTATTTAGAGCTTCGTCAATGGAATGTTGAGAATTCCAAATGGGGGGTGTAGAGGGAATGATGTTGTTCTAGCATGAGGCTACAAAAGGACATGAAATAAATAAGTGTTGTATGGATTCCTCTGCAACTTTATAGTTGGGACATCTAGAGGGTCCAATGATTCCTCTTTTCTTGAGATTCTATGTAGTTAGTAATTTCCCATGCAGGAGTGTCCACATGAAAAATTTGACTTTTGGAATTGCTTCTGCTCTCTTTAAAATCTTCCAGTGTGTCCAAATAGTAGTTAGGTATTCCTTTCTACTGAGATAGTTGTAACCTGCTTTGGTTGAATAATTGGTTCCTGTAGGATCCCATCGGAGCTCATCCTTTTCACCTTTGATGGTGGGAACAATATTGTGCTAGTGGTTGCAAAAAGAATCGAAGTTGCCTTTAAGATGGTGGGGGATGGGTGGAAATTCCCATCGTATCCAAACATTGGTTGATACATTCCATTGAGGGATTTGGCCTAGATTAGATATACCTTTGCTTTGTAAATAATGAATTATAGGATCCATACCCTGGAGACTGCTTATGGGTGGGTTACCCATGATTTTATCTGAACCAAAGTTCACCGTTTCACCTCCTTTTGGCACTTTGGAGACATTTTGCGCCATGAATGCAATGGCCTTTTTTGCAAAGCTTCCATATCTTTGTACAATTTCTATTGGGGATCTCGGAAGTGAGTAGATGCAGCCTTGACTGATTGAGATATTTTGTCTCCAGGACTCTTTTCCACCAGGCTGTTTGATTGTCCAGAAGTCTCCAAATCAACTTTCCACCAAATGCTAAATTCATGAGAGATGGGGATCTTATGCCAAGACCTCCATTCTCTAGGATTTGAATGACTTGTTTCCATTTTACTAGGTTGTATTTTTTCTTTTCATTCTTGCCCCCTTGCCAAAGAAAAAATTTGAGAATGCTATCCATTTTTCGGTGGAATGAAGCTGGGGCTTGTGCCAGGGAAAATTGATAGAGGGGAAGGGAGGAGAGGCCTGATTTTAAAAGCATCTGTCGCCAAGCTAGATTGAGTCACAGTGTTCCCCATTTCTGAACTTTCCTTTTCATTTTGTCTAATGTGAAATCCCAAACACCTATCTTTGCATTCCCTATGCTTACCGACATTCCCAAGTAACTGAAACAGTCCCAATTTAACTTTCAAGGGACACCAAAAATGTTGGAAATGCTGTGAATTGTTTGAGGTGAAGCATTCCATCCATAAATGCAGCTTTTGAGGTGATTTATTTGACCTCCTGAATATCTCATAAATTTGTCTAGCAGGGATTTTAATCTTCTTGCTATAATGGTGGTCGCCCCCCCTAGTAATAGGGTGTCATCACCGAATTGAGAGTGATTTATGTTTTTAATGCCATCTTCAAACTTAATGCCCATGATGAGACCTAACTGCCTCTTTTGGTCAAGTGCACAACTGAATGATTTTGCCATGAGGATGAAGAGATATGGGGATAAGGGACAACCTTGTCTTAATCCTCTTGAGGATTGAAAGGAAGGTCCAGGTCTTCCATTGATGAGGGGAGTGATCCATGGGCCAAAGATATAGGCTCTTATGACATTAATAAGGAGAGCTGAGAAGCCCATCCTCTGAAGAACTACAAATAAGAATGAATGCCTTACCCTGTCAAAGGCATTGGCCAAGTCTAGTTTCAGAATAAAACCTTTTTCATTCCTTGCATGACTTGAATGGATGGCTTCTTGAACCAAAAGAATAGAATCTAAAATTTATTTATTAGCGATAAAACCTCCTTGGTTTTCAGAGATTAGCATCAGAAGAAGAGGTTTGAGCTGAGAGGCTATGATTTTAGTGAAGATTTTGTATGAAGAATTGCATAAAGATATAGGCCTAAAGCGAGAGAAATTGGAATGTTGGTTCTCCTTAGGAATGAGGGTCAGATGGGTAGAATTTGTATATCCACCTATTTTTCCTTTTCTGTGGATCCACTTGAGGTATTTGATGAGATCCTTCTTTATCAGTTCCCAGTAGTCTCTGTAAAAACAAATTGGGAATCCATCCGGTCCAGGTGCCTTGTTGGGCTGGAGGCTCCAGATTGCTTCCACTATTTCTTCCTCTTTTATTTCTGCTATCAGGCTTTTTTCAGATCAGCTGTGACTTTAGTAGGCAAATGCTATAGCAGATCATCATAAGGTTCTTCCTCCTTTGTTTCAGTTAAGAAGTCCTTAAAATGGTATGTGGCCACTCCTTTGATATCTGCTTATTCAACATGTTGAGTCCTTCCGCTGTCTACAATGGCAGTTATGGTATTTCTGATTTGTCTTGCAGTGGCTTGTTTGTGAAAGAAGGAGGTATTCTTGTCCCCACTTTCCAGCCACATTTGCCTTGATTTAATGCACCACTTTTCTTCCTCCTCTCTTTTAATTCTGCTCAGTTTATTGTACATCTCTTCTTCTTGAATCTTTTCATTTTGGAAATATTCCTTTTGTTCTATTGCGCATTGAAGTTCAGTAGTTTTGGATTTAAGCTCACGTTTTTCCTTTTCAGGCTCACTGTAGTGTGATTTGGCCCAATTTCTGAGCGCTTTTTGCACATTCCTTAATTTATTCTCCCATATGAAACCTGGGGAACCTTCAATATGTTGTCCCCAGGTGTGATGGATGATGTTTCGGGCTACTTGATAATCACTCCAAATGTGATTATATTTGAACGGAAGTGGACCGAGGGGGCAGTGTCTATCCAGTGATAGAGTGGTTGGGTAGTGATCTGAAGTAGCAAAGGACAAGATGGAGGAATTCACAATTGAGAAAGTTGATAGGAGGGAGATATTGACCAAGAACTGGTCCAGCCTCTCCATGATATTGTTGCTGCCCAGCCTATGATTTCTCCATGTGTACTTGTGATTTTTTGGAGTTATATCTATCAAGTCACCAGTGTGCATTATGTTTTCCATTTGGTTTCTGAAAGGATCTGGCAGAAAGCTTCCCACACGCTTTTCATTGTCATGCAGAATTAAGTTGAAGTCACCTCCTAATATGATGTTACTATTATCTTCTTCCATAATCTGTTTACTAAGAGCTTCCCAACAGATTTCTTTATCCTTGTAGTGATTAGGTACATAAACATTAAAAATGACAGTCGGTTGTTTGCTAATGTTATTTCTCAGAACTATTTTTATCCAATGCTGTTCAATTAGATCAGCTTCACTATTCCATTCATTTTGATTCCAGATGGTAGTAATTCCACTAGAAGACCCTCTAGCTTCGCATATGCTTCCTTTATAACATTTATACTTTTCAATGATATTGTTGATTTCTGGTTCTCTTTGCTTTGTTTCCTGTAATAAGATGATGGATGGTTTCTCCTGCGCTATAAGATCTTTTAGAGCATTGGTTTTGGAGGGGTGCCCAAGTCTCCTGTTGTTCCATGAAAGTATTTTGATCATTTCATACCTGTGGTTCGAGGAGGTGCTCTGCCTCCCTTGTCTTTTCTTGCTATTTCTTGATCTTTTGTGCCCTGAATGTAAGATTCTATTGGATTCTGCAAACCTAGGGCTATATCTTTCTGCGCATTCTCATCCCTATGCTATTTTGAGGTCTTTTTGACCGGCTTCTTTTGACCATCAAAGGAAGGTCCCTGGTCCTTGGAGTTACTGTAAGTGATTCTAGGAGGGAGGGGGTCTGATAAAAGGGGGGGGGGGGGGGGAGGGCAGTCATAGAATGAGGGGAAGAGGGATGTTCAGGAGTATTCGAAGGGGTAGGATCATCTTCAGGGAGGGAGAGAACATGGAAAGGATGGAGGATGGGGGAGATTGAAGGGATTTTTCCAATCCAGGGGATTAAGGTTGATGAGGAGGGGAAGGAGGGGGAGATGGGATTCGGGCGGAAGGATTAAGAGAGGAAGGTCCAGGTTCATTGGGTAAAATGGGGCTAGGTGCTTATTTTTTCCTTTTTACCACTTCCCATTATTGTTCTTGAGTATTGTTATCAACATTAATGAGCTTAATATAGCGATTAGCAAAATGACCATACTCGTGACATAACTTACACTTGAAGGGGATCTGTTTGTAATCGATCTGTTGTATGTGCGACCATTCATCAACTTTGAGCTTGATGGCTTCTAGAAGCCCTTTGTTTAGGTCAACCTCGACACAAATTGATGAAAACGAGGAGACCCCCTCGCTGGAAACGAAGTCAGGGGCTCTTCATTTTCAAGATTTCTTCAATTCCGATCTTGGGACCTGTGGGTTATGGGCCCAAAAACTAAAAAAAAAACTATTCGCAACTGCATTCTGATCTCTCTTGGTTCATTTTAAATAAAGAAGGCCCACGCCAGGACAAACCAGGTAACAATGCATGACTTGACGTTGTCTTCCTCTTCATCCACACGCGCTTTCTTTTCGGGTACTCATCACGATTGCCTCTTTAGCGTTCCACCTTCGAACGGCTGCCACTGTCATCTCCAAACATTTGGCTGAGCAAACACAACTGTATCGTGTTCCACGTTCTCCATGAGGAAACCGCACAAGGACCTGTGTAACATCCGCCCCTTTCTCGGGCTCCATCCCCAATGACATGGCCTTCTCTTGACGTCGCCTTTCCAGTGCAGCCTCTCTCTCAGCTGCTTCCCTTGCAACTCTTGCCAGAGCCTCTTCCTGTTCTTTGCGTCTCTTCTCAGCTTCAACTGCCTCTCTTTCCAAGCGTTCGACCTCTTCCTTTGACGCTCTCTTGCTCTGTCAGCTTCAAGGGTTTGACATTTGTTGACTTTGCCAATCTTTGAATTGTTTGGAAGAGATCATTGGAGGGTTGATTTAGTGCTTGGAGCAGGTATTGACTTTGTTCTTCGGGTCTTGGATTTCTCATTTGAATTGATTCTATAAGAAGAGAAGAATTTCTTATGGGTTTTTTGGAGGGGTTTTTCCCTGGCGTGGAACCTATTTCTTGTGTCTATTTTCTTTGTTGTTTATGCTCTTGATAATTTTTTGATGAAGAGAACCTAACTAAGAATAACAAGAAGTTAATATAGTATCACAAACTTTTATCACGGATAATGATAATTGTTTAATAGTTTCATTAGTGGATTCTGCATCATACAAAAACCCTAACTTCCTTGGAGCATATATTTCAAATACAGTGAACCAATATATGTAGCTTGAACCATATTTTCACCAATACTTTTCTCAATGTGGTCCATGTTTCACGGTTTGAAGCCTCACAAAAAGAAATAACGAATATTTTAAACTGACCTTTTGAAACAGAATTTAGGAGCATTCAAAAACCCTAAATTCCTTGGACCATATTTGCAAAAGTATAACAAACCAAGATCTAAAAATTGAATCAGATATTTATCGTCATGTATTCTCAATATTCTCCAAGTTTCACCATATGAATCCTCCCAAAAAAAAAGTGATAGCAAAAATTCCATGATAACATGTTTGAAGTAGAAAACCCTAGGATCATGAGCTCTGATACCAAATTTCTCATCATTGCACTTTAAAGATTATTAAAAAATTCAATAATTACAATCCACTTCAATGGGGAAACCTCATTTTACAATAAATTCAATGAAGAAGACAATATGTGATGATCTTAAGACCGATTATCCTTCATAGATATATAGGAGACAAGGGTACAATTATAATAAAATGGGACCATGCGGGGTTCTATCCTAAATAACAATATAATAATAGAAATACAATCATTCAATATCTAGAGTTTAATAAGGGTTTCTTGGGTTGGCATGGGGATTATATAGGGCTTAATAGATAATAAGACAACCAACTCAAATATTATATTAATTAGGCTACTATAAGAATCACTCCCAATACACTTTGGATTTAAATTTTTAAAGAAACATTATGCTATTTATGAAAGTATACATGCATCTCAAAATCTCTTTTCTTTCTCTTGTTAACCTAGCCTAGATCCATCTTAACCCTAGATCTACCATGCTCTAAGAGGGGTAACCTATTTTAGAGTGAAAAGAGATTTCATCCCTCTAGGAAATTGGTAGATACAAAGTTAAAATGGATCCGTGCTAGTTTAATTCCCCCCTTTAAATAGACTATATTCCACATGAATACCATGTATCAATACCATAGGTTCTCATAAACCTGGAGCTTAAAAACCACTTGTAAATTCACCAAGTCAAGTTTATCTTAACTACCCAACAAAAAAAAAATAATAATAATAATAATAACATACAAATTCTATTTTCCTTATTTTAGTTTGAAGTTATTTTTATTTGATATAGAGTCATTTTTAGTTTTATATTTCATTGTTGTTAAGCATATATTTTGAATCAAAATAGTGATTTATCTTTAGAATGATGTATCCCTAGATGAAGGGGCAATAAGATATGTAAATACAATTAAAAACCCTTAAGGAAACCATAAACTAAAAAATTTAGATTTAGGTAAAAGAAACCATAAAATTAAAAGCTAAAAAAAATGTAATAGTATATAATACAATTAATACCATACAATAGTAGTATTTACATATTCACATAGTAATACAATATAAGGTAGGATAAGAAAATTATAATAATAAATAATAGTGCTGATATAATAGTATATTAATAAATAATAATAGTGTTAGTGGTATCATATATAATGAAGTAGTAAATAAGAAATATGAAGATAAGGAATTATAATAAAGGGAGATGTTGTGTATTATTAAATATTGAAAATAGTATCTCATTTATTAATTATATTAATATAATAATATATGAGTTTATATGGTGCAAAATAGAATTTGATAGGGTGATGATTTTGTTAGCTTATATGCTCCTAATCACAACTACCGAAGCCACATGTTATTCATGCTAGTCATCTCAAGACTCATATTTCTTAACAAATAAAAAAATATACATAATAATAGTATTAATTATTTGATCAAAATATGAACAATGTTATAATATTAATGTTATTTTGTTATAATAATGACGAAAAGAATGTAAGGAGAAAATGAGGGAGAAAACAAAGAAAAAGGTGAAAATGAAAGAGGGTAGAAAACATAATAGAAGAAGAAAGAGTAAGACAAATTAAGTAAAGAGGGAAACAAAGGAAGAGGGAGGAGGAGAGAAAAAAAGATAAGCTAAAGAAGAGAATACACAAGAGGCCATCAAAATAGATACAAAGTAAAGAAATAAAGAGACATGGCAAAAAGATACGAAGTCCATAACCTAGGCTAGATTGTTGTAGCAAAAAAGACACAAAGGCCTCATCTTAGGCTTGATTGTTTTATAGAGGCCTAAGTTGAGAGATCAATTGTAGCTAAGTGTTGATAATCTCAAGTCAACCACTCCTATTTAAATTTTGAGGATGTTTTATAAATTCCATGGCTTATGTGTCATCGTTTGAAAAAATGGTTTTCTTTTCTATTTCTCTAAGTGGATGTGATGTATAGAATTGTTGGAATAATAAGAAACAATTGATCTACATATATGCCAATTCCATGTTCCTTCTACTTGACCTTAAAGGAATGTTGAGTCTCTCCAATGTAACACATTCCACATGAACAAACAATTGTGTAGACATTTAAGGAAAATTATAAGGATTGAAATTCACCTCAAAGTGTAGAAACTCTGTTCAATCCCAATGGTCCCTAATTTGCAAATTGTTGGTGGTACTTTTACAAAAATATTGAAATTCCTAATAATTTTTTATGGTCTTTGTAAAATTTTGGCTAATTTTAAGGTAAAAGAATTTTATTTTATAAAATTTGGATGAATATTTTTAGGGAAAAAAAGAAATTACTAAGTATTTTATTTTTCTAGAAAATCGTGGAAAATTAAGTCACCTACAAAATGTTATCTTATAAAATTTGGGTGAATAACTAAAAAAAATAAAATTACTAAATATATAAATTTTGTTTTAATTTTTCTTAAGACATGTACAAAATTAGTGCCTACAAATTTTTTGTGGAGCTTTGAGTTATCCATGGTCAATTTTATTTTTAATGGGTCTCCTCTTGTGTTTGATGGTTACAAAAGCTTTGAAAAATTCCACAATTTCTCTCTTACTTATCTTAGCAATCTTAACAATAAAACCATTAATGTATAGAAGGTAAAATTTGATGTAAAACTACATCTTTAGAAGGGATAATTTTGGGCACCTACTTTTTACATAGTTATGATTAATTTTTACATAGTTATGATTAAATAGATAATATTTACCAAAACATTACTAATTTTAATAGTAAATTATTATATTTTTTTAATTGTGTTGATTGAATACAATGTACAGATATATGTAATGTTCCTTTGCCATCAATCAAAAATATAAATATCTTGTTAAGCCGAAAATTTTTTATTTTTTATTTTTTATTTTTTTTTTTATTTTTTATGGTTTTTTATCAAAACTGCTTAATCAAAATTCCACATGAAGCTCAAATACATAATTATTTGAAAATTAAACTACAATCTGTTTACTCATAATTAAATAAACAATGTCATAGCTGAAGTATATAATTATTTGAAAATTAAACTATAATCTATTTACTCATAATTAAATAAACAATGCCTATGACAATCTGAGAATGTTAACTGAAATAATCTTGTCACTCAGCAAGTTTTAGATGGGTCGAACACACTTATCTTGAAGTTTTGCATTTGTGTTGCTTATGAGTTTGGTGCATTGACCAAGAAGTAATTATGTCCAAATATAAACCAAGCTTTGACAGTAGAAAATTAAAGATTGCAAGTTTTCGATGGGTGGAACACACTTATTTTGAAGTTTTGCATTTGTGTTGCTTATGAGTTTGGTGCATTGACCAAGAAGCAATTATGTCCAAATTTAAACCAAGCTTTGACAGTAGACAATTAAAAATTGCATTGTACATGTGCATGGTGAAGTACACCTCACCTCTTATGCTAACTCTAACATTGTATTTATAATAAAATGCATGTATCTTGAACTTCCATGAAGATTAATAATAGTCAACAATGTATATATCTTTTATTTGCATTCATGCACAATTCTTGGTCAACTAATATCATTAATAGTAAAAAGATTAATAATACTCAACAACGTATATATCTTTTATTTAAATTCATGCACAATTCTTAGTCAACTAATATCATTAATGGTAAAAAGATTAATAATACTCAACAATGTATATATCTTTTATTTACATTCATGCACAATTCTTGGTCAACTAATATCATTAAGAGTAAAAATATTTGTACGATGCTCCTTTGAACATTACTAATACTAAACAACCTAAAAAGAGGATCATAATAAAAAATAAATATACTTCAAAAAGGGAAGCTTGGCAAAATATTGAGAGAGATGATGTTGGTCCTTTATTACTCTAAAATTTAAACTAAATTATAATATATACATTGTTAGCAACTTTCAAGAATATTGGTTGCTTAGAAATATGCACATTATTCTTTATTCAATTTATTTCAAATTTTCTTCCGCTCATAAGCTATATATTCTTTAGTTATGTTTGTAGTCAATGATCTCAACATCTTAAACACTTCAATACTAAAACACATTTTAGTATCTTTCTTAGTAGCCCTCACTTATATTCCATACAAGGAATTATAATGTATAACTGCATCCAAGGAATTATACTGTATAAGTGCCTCTTCATATTTGTAATGATTTTTTATTTCTTATCTTATTTCTTCTTGCTTCTCTACATAAAATATCAATAAATAATTTTGGTTGATTTAAAAGAGTTTTCATAATCATTATTGTTTTTTCCATATTATTTGTACATCAAAAGATTTAAAAATTGATCTTATTTATTTGCAAAGGAATATAAAATATCTACTCATTAATATAAAAAAATACCATTAAATTTATAGCGCAATAAATACAAAAAATTATAAATTTATCATTCCTTTCATGTTATTTTAATTATTATAGTTGGTGAACTTTATCATCCCTCATGTTATAGTATTGAATTTATTATTAAAGCTTATTGGTAATAAATCTATTTTAAGATGAAAATTAACCTATATTTAATGTAATATTAAAATTTATATTTTAAATATTTTATTTTTCATTTATAAAAAATTTAAATTAAAAAAATTACTAAAATTTTGTTTTAAATAAATAAAAACATAAATTAAAAGTATTTAATTTACATTTTTAATTAAATTAAAAAAAAAAAAAAAAAAAAAAATTATTAAAATTTATTGGAAAAATCCAAAATTAAATTAAAATATATTTCAATTTTTTTTAAAGAAATATTTCGAAATTTCAATAACAGTATAATTATTAACTCCAATTAAAATTTATTATATGTATCTATATAATCCAATAAAAATAACAATTTACATTTTAATTGTCAAAATTTATTTAAAACCATTATTTATTTACGAGTGAAGATTTACATAGTTATTCATATTATCAAAATCTTTCAATCTTTCTAGATTGTTAAAATTCTAACCATTATTTATTTATTTTTTAATAACTTCGTATAAAAAAAATTGAATCAAAAGAATTTGGCTTTATTTGCTATTATATCTCGACTAAACAGCAAAAAGTGTTAAGTATAAGGGCCAGTTAAGAAAACAACCATAAATTTATACACCATAACCGAGCGGAAACCCTTTAAAAACAAAAACATTTATACAGAGAAGACGGAAACACTTAAAAATAAAATAATTATATATTGAAGGCCCCGGGAATTCAATGTTCAGGAGGATTGCTACGCGAATAGTCAAGGGAATAGTCAACGTATAACACCTTTTTAGGGCTGCAGGTAATACAAAACCCGAGATAATCTACCTTGAGCACAAGGTTTTTGATGTGTGAGTCAAAATGTTGAATGGTTTTCAGGATGTTTGGAGTTACAGGATTTGAATACGTGATTACATGGGATTGAGTCCCGTATCGACCAACTACTTGCCTCGACGTGTCCTGGCTTCCAACGTTCACTTTCAGCGTTATCGAATTAGGTTTAGATTTTGACATTACATCTCTATAAATGACAATGAAATGTTGAGGAATCAGCAACCCATCCCATCTGCCAATAGATTTAGCTTTTGTTCTTTGGTTGATTGCATCCATTTGCCAATACATTTATTTCTGCTTCTCTGATTGAATATTGCATCGATAAATCAGTGACGATTGAATATTCCCTTTATTTACTGCTTTATGGATGTGGTTGCATCTGTTAGTAGCAGTTACGACCGCCCGTGATTCGGGCGATGGACTGATTTCATGCTTGCATGACCACAGTTTAAAAAATGTCACGACCATGTCATCGTCTTCTACTTCGGAGTTCGATGTTCTGCTCAATTTTTCCCTGCAAAACCGTCGATTTGCAAACCTTTTGTGATAGTTTTACCATAAAGCAAAAGAGCAAGTGAAGAATAGCGTGGTGTGCTGCGTGCAAAACGGGTGGGAAATTCGAGTCCGGAGCGGGGGACACAGCCACGAGGGCCTTTCTTACACCTCCCACGTTCCCTTCGTTCTCATTGATCTCATGAACTTCGACAACGTCCATGTCGACATCAATTCCATGACAGGGTGGGTGGAAGCCGGCGCCACGTTGGGCCAAATTTATTCTGGGATTGCAAACAAGACCAACAACCATGCATTTCCTGCCGGGATTTGCCCCACTGTTGGGGATTTTTAAGGTACACACAGCCACGAGGGCCTTTCTTACACCTCCCACGTTCCCTTCGTTCTCATTGATCTCATGAACTTCGACAACGTCCATGTCGACATCAATTCCATGACAGGGTGAGTGGAAGCCGGCGCCACGTTGGGCCAAATTTATTCTGGGATTGCAAACCAGACCAACAACCATGCATTTCCTGCCGGGATTTGCCCCACTGTTGGGGATTTTTAAGGTACACATGGTTGAGCATGTTTACAGGAAATTGTGCACTCATATATATGAGTGAGAAATGTGAGAAGGAAGACCATAAACATTAAAATTATTGAGTAATTGAGAAAGTGTTCAGGTACATATATTTCTAGAAAAATGAGAAATTTAAATGGAAAACCAAATTTGAAAGGAAAGGTATATAAATATTTTTTATTTTATTTTTATATTTTTAATTTGCTAATTACAATTTTCTATGGTTTTGTAATTTTCATATATGGGTAGAATGATTAATTGCTATTCTTAAGGAAGTGAGCTTTATTGATTGTGGCTTGATTGTCTATTATTTAAGTTTGAAGAAATAATATGATATTTGTTGACTAGCTTTTTACTTTTATGGTTAGAAAACTATTTTTGAAGTTGATTTTAGACTGTATTTATTTTTTTTCGTTTGATTTTTTTGCTTAATAAGTCATAAACTTATTGAGTTATTATTTTTTTTGAAAGTAGATTTTGAATATAAAAGTTTTTGCGGTAATTTTATAGGTTGAAACTTTTTCTATCCCTAGCTATTTCAAGGTTTGTATGTAGATTTTCTTGTTATAAAATTTTCTCACGATTTATATAAAGTTAAGAAAAGAAAAACAATAATTATTACTAAATCGTTTATCTTAAATAAATTTTTATTTTTATTTTTTAAAATATATTATCCATAAAATATTTTCACTTTTGTAATATTCATGTGATAATAAAAACTATTTATGTAACCACAATTATGTTAATTTTCATGATTGTTCATTTCTTTAACTTTCAAACTATTAATATTTCTATTCTATTTTATTTTATTATTTTACTCAACGTAAAATAAAATAAAATAATATAAAAAACTCTTTATAATATGCCTTTTGAGTTCACCTAAAAATCACACTTTTAAAATATTGCTTTTACAAGATCATATAAACTTAACAAAATAAATCTTATGAAAAGAGTCCCACAAATTGTCTTTAAACATCTTTCAAATAGTTAAAAACAAGCATGGCTGCGGGGCAGCTAGTCCCTGCCAATGCAAATTGCAGAACAGTTTCAGTGGACAACGCTAGTTCCAGATTCTGAGCTTCGTAGCGCCAATGCAAATTGCAACGCAGGCATCAATGCTCTGAGCCAGTTCCAGATTCTGAGCTTCGTAAGTGAGTACGAACTCCTGCGCCTGCGTTGTTTTGCCATCGACACCAGAAATCTGAGACTGCTCTGCGTTGCCACGAAATAAAATAGAATTGTTCATTTGTGGGCAAAGGAGCTTTAGAAGGAGATTGTTGCAGCAAATGAATCTCATGCCCTTATTAAACGGGCTTGTATGGAAGCAGAAAAGGAAAGGATTTCAATTACAGCTGAGAGGGAGGCCATAGCATGGGAGGCTTCTGCAGCAAATCTTAAGAAGGTGAAGGAAAAGATTGAGAAGGCCAAGAAACAAGAATCTGATGCATGTTCTTCGTTGGAATCAAAAACTCTTCAGCTTGAGCATGCAAAAATAGATCTCAAGAAGGTAATATAAGAAGGATCTTCTTTGAGTGCTACTATGGATTGTTTAAAGACACAGCTAGATAAGAAAAAGACAGAATTGACTGAAATAAATGAGATCGAGGCAAAAGAAGAAACGAGAGCAGCAGATCTGAATGCAGAGCTTCATAAAGCCAGATCAAACTTGGCAGTTGCCATTGCTACAGAAGAAAAGGCAAAAGATGTTGCTGCACATCTCTCTCAAGCTCTGCAACAGATTAATATAGAAACTGAGCAGGCTAGGAAGGAAGCTGAATCTATGAATGAGGAAGCATGTAAAGCAAAATTGGAGACTGAACAGGCAAAGGCTGAGATGAATACCATAGATAATAAACTGCAATCTGCCTATAAGGATCTTGAGGAAGCTAAAGCTGTGGAAGCTACAACCATGGAGCAAATTAAAGTTGTATCTGAAAAAGCTAGTGTTGCACGAGCTTCTACTTCAGAATCTAGTGGTGGGATTACAATTTCACATCCTGAATTTGATTCCCTAAGTAGGAGGGTGGAGGATATAAACAGGCTTACAGATAAGAAAGTGGTTGCTGTCATGGCCCAGCTAAAAAAGCAGTTGTTGGTGAGCTAATGAGATGGAGAGAACATGAACAACAGAAGCAACACACACCTTTTCTGAAGACGTCAGAGTTGCTGATATCTGGAAAGAATAATGATTCAGTGTCTTTTGTAGAAAGAAAATCCTTGAATTTTCAGGCATTCAGTGAGCCATTGATTGTGAACAGTCGTCTTGAAAAACAACGTGGTGTAGGGTCTGTGCCTTTGTCTCTGAACAAAAAAAAGAAGCAGATTATCCCCAGCATTGGACGATTGCAAGGCATCTAGAGAAAATTTGAATATTGCTTCCAAAGCTAGTCAGATTATGAGCTCTCTGTCATGGTTGCCTTGAGTTCGTTAAGACTTTTATAATGGGCTTGATTTGTCTTTTAACATCGGATTTAGAATTGCTAGAAAGTCTAGTTATTCATTTCATATCTAACCTACCCTGCATATTATAATTAGTCATGAGAAATATGCATTATAGGAGTTGGATTTATCACCAGGCTTAGATTATGGTTCAAGAGCTGTTGAACTACATTAACAACTAAATGAGAAATATAAGAAAACCAAATTCCCGAGCATGTTTCATTTTTAGCTGAATCATGCTACCTAGTTATATGCAGGGAAGGTGCACTTAACCCTCCTGTATGTTTCAAAGTAAACTTTAGATGTTGCTTGATTTTCATTATCCATAATGCATTGTATTATGTTTGCCATTTATTTTAATCTCTGTTTTTATCTGCTATCAACAATACCTCATTTTGGTTAGCAGAGAACCGTGTTAATTTAATTATACCATCTCTCAACCTTGCCAGTGATTTTGAATAATTGGGTTCTACAAGTAACTGTCATAACAGCAATGTGAATTTCAGCTAGAAATAGTGTAAATGCCGTTTTATAAATATGCTGAAATGGAAGCAAAGAAGTAGAACATTCAACTTGAGAAAAGATGGTATGTTTTTCGGCGTAATTCATATATCAGATATAACTCTAGACATCCATTGGCATATATGATTCTAATTATTTATTGGGTTGTCGTTTGTTATGGATACTCTTAATACAATTATTAAATACTCTTGGTTTGATTTAATACCCGAATCATCATTGTCCAACGTCATAAAGACTCTATACAATTTAGGTAAAAATATATTGAAGAAAGTAAGTATGCATGAGCGAAACGTGTCTTCTGGATGAAGTCTAGTTTGTTCACATGTCAGAGCATCAAAGTCCCTCAATAGTCTTTCTGTTTGACGCCAAAACCTTGCTTGTGGAGGTAATAACCAGATACCATCCTTTTTCCTGCTTGTCTGAATCAATAGGTTTCGATGCAAGACCTGAAAAACAATTGGAGAATCCGAAGACACAATTGAGCAGTGACATCCGTAATAACAAAAGAAAATGCCTCCTGTTGCAGTTTGAAGTGCCTTCTGCTACGGGAAATTGCAAGGCTCTCAGGATTTCATTTCCCCACGCCGTTCACCAGGTAAGTTTGAGATTGATCTGAACCAGCCTTCCAATGGTAGCGATTGATATTTTGTGTTTCTTTTGTTTCTGTGAAAGGCGAATCGGTTAAGCCCTGTGTTTTGTTGATATACTCTCTCGACAAGCTCTCATCATAGCTATGAAGATTGCATTGGTCTATCTATTACAATGCAGCCTCAATTCCCAGATAACTGTGATGGGGTTAGGTGGTTTTCATCAAAGCGATTTTGAAAATTGGGTACAAAGGACAGGTTCAAGACAGAGACACAGATTTGATGGCAGAATGTGGCAGTTGGATTCGAAGATACCTGTGTCCCATTACATGGTGGTTGATAGTTCGGGCCATGGGAACTTTCAGACAGTACATAGGGGAGGGACCATTTCTTCGTCTCCTGTCACGATTGGGTGAGTTCGTCGATGCATTTTACTCTAATTTAACTTTTACCTTCAACAAAAAAATGAACATTTGATCGTTACACTTTCGATAAATTTGCAGGCCTTGAGTACTGCCAAAGGCAACAAGCAGCTGCAAAACAATGTCATTAAGGTCATCTGCAACACCGATAAATCTAGGGGTTTTAATGTTCTCAGAGACA
Organism: Pinus taeda; assembly: GCA_000404065.3. Taxonomy (NCBI): domain Eukaryota; kingdom Viridiplantae; phylum Streptophyta; class Pinopsida; order Pinales; family Pinaceae; genus Pinus; species Pinus taeda. The sequence continues at coordinate 92,080 of APFE031292514.1, forward strand.
TTTCCATGCCACAAATAATGATAAAGTCCTACAAGGTGTCTCCAGACGCGCGGCCATACCAAAACCTGGGCGGTTAGAGTAAAGTTAATATTAAACTATATTTTATATATATTTGCGAACGTTAGGTTAGAGTAAAGTTAATATTAAACTAATTTAATATATTTTTGTGAACGTTAGGTCAAAGTTAATTGGATGATATGAGGTGAATATCAGGTCTGTTTGAAGGGAGTGAAATTGAACTACAATGTGGCACGTATGAGAGCCTACTTGCATGGACTACAGGTAGCTCTCTGAATGCTTCCAGTGGAGGCATCTGGAGAACAACCATCTCTCAATTCAATTCTACCCCATGGCGGATGGTAACCCATAACCGCTGAAAGGGGGCTGCGTGATCTCTTGCAAGTGGAATGCCTTAGAAACAGAGTCTCAGTGCATGCAGGGATTAGTCGCTTGTTGGTCGATGCATGGAGGGTGAATTCACTGAGAAGGCATTTGGATCGAGCCACAGAAGGTTGGCTGGGTTGGTTTTGCGAGAGGTTGATTCTCTCCATAGCTTGAAAATATGGCAAAGACTCACTGCCGGTGGTCCCAAGGACCGTGTCAATTCAGATGGCTCTAAGTTTTCATTGATTCAAAGAATCAAGAAGCTTGAAGAAGATGTTGGAAGTTTTGTAACTATAATTCGAGTTCTTTCACGACAACTCGAGAAGCTTGGAGTTACAAGGATCTGAATGCAGAGCTTCATAAAGCCAGATCAAACTTGGCAGTTGCCATTGCTACTGAAGAAAAGGCAAAAGATGCTGCAGCACATCTCTCTCAAGCTCTGCAACAGATTAATATAGAAACTGAGCAGGCTAGGAAGGAAGACGAATCTATGAATGAGGAAGCATGTAAAGCAAAATTGGAGACTGAACAGGCAAAGGCTGAGATGAATACCATAGATAATAAACTGCAATCTGCCTATAAGGATCTTGAGGAAGCTAAAGCTGTGGAAGCTACAGCCATGGAGCAAATTAAAGCTATATCTAAAAAACCTAGTGCTGCATGAGCTTCTACTTCAGAATCTAGTGGTGGGATTACAATTTCACATCCTGAATTTGATTCCCTAAGCACGAGGGTGGAGGATATCAACAGGCTTACAGATAAGAAAGTGGTTGCTGTCATGGCCCAACTAAAAAAGCAGTTGTTCGTGAGCTAATGAGATGGAGAGAACGTGAACAACAGAAGCAACACACACCTTTTCTGAAGATGTAAGAGTTGCTGATATCTGGAAAGAATAATGATTCAGTGTCTTTTGTAGAAAGAAAATCCTTGAATTTTCAGGCATTCAGTGAGCCATTGATTGTGAACAGTCATCTTGAAAAACAATGTGGTGTAGGGTCTGTGCCTTTGTCTCTGAACAAAAAAAAGAAGCAGATTATCCCCAACATTGGACGATTTCAAGGCATCTAGAGAAAATTTTGAATATTGCTTCCAAAACTAGTCAAATTATGAGCTCTCTGTCATGGTTGCCTTGAGTTCGTTAAGACTTTTATAATGGGCTTGATTTGTCTTTTAACATTGGATTTAGAATTGCTAGAAAGTCTAGTTATTCATTTCATATCTAACCTACCCTGCATATTATAATTAGTCATGAGAAATATGCATTATAGGAGTTGGATTTATCACCAGGCTTAGATTATGGTTCGAGAGCTGTTGAACTACATTAACAACTAAATGAGAAATATAAGAAAACCAAATTCCCGAGCATGTTTCATTTCTAGCTGAATCATGCTACCTAGTTATATGCAGGGAAGGTGCACTTGACCCTCCTGTATGTTTCTTGGATTTTTAAATGTAACTCTACTGAACGTTGTTTGCTTTGTTGATCTGTGATCCAAATTTCTCTTACAGACAGCGGCACTGGCACAGAAAACATCAGAAGCAATTCGAGTATTAGAATTGCAAGAAGATGTCCTTCAGAAGGAGCTTCGTGGGATCCAACATATTTTGTTGGCCATGCAGGTATTTCGCTATGCATTTATACTGTTTATTAATTTGTGCATTCTATTTGTAATGTACCCAGTGCGCTATGTGCATTTTGAATATATGGAGTACACTCTTGACCACTCAATTCACATTAATTTTTCCTTTGATACCATTCTCATTGTTCTGTTATTAACTGTTTACGTTCAGTTATAGATGAGACCATAAATTATAATGCAGGCACAAGCAGTGAAAATTCAAAACACTGGAAATCAATCTAAACCATGGCATATACCATAATAATTCAACATACGCTTCCAGGGTAAACTTTGGTTTCGATCTGTATCAGCTACCTGGGATGTTAGATTAGATATAATATCATCCATTAGGATTTTAATGACCTTCATGTAAACAGACAGAATTTGTATAAACTGCTTATTTTTTTGCATAATTTCAAATATTACAAAGTCACTTGATGTCAACGTTGCATTTGTGCAGGAGTTGAAGATCAGGATGTAGACATGGCTGCAGGAGTTTTCATCGACTGGAGAACGCCGTCTGACTACTTGGAGAACGCCGTCTGAAGCTCGATATTATGACTACCGCAGGTAATTAGTATAAAGTATAAATCATTGCAAGTTTAAAAAAAATGGAGAAATATGTGTATTCACAACAGCATACTTACATATCATCTGGATTAAGAGACATCTTCATACATATATCACTGTGCGTGACAGGCGTGCCATAGACAATTGATAATCGAAAGCAAGGAGGATATGAATTCCTTGCACAGAAAGAAAGCGAGGCAGCGCAGAAAGGAGAACCGGAAGCAACAATTCGATTAATATCACTGTGCGTGACAGGCGTGCCATAGACAATTGATAATCGAAAGCAAGGAGGATATGAATTAGCATAATGCGTTGCAGATGAAGCATAATGGCGATGGACGAAGGGGACGAAGGGGCGTTGCAGATCAAGCAAAGGGTGAAGGCGTTTTAAGGGAGGCAAGTAAAGTCTTGCTTCCATGAAAATTGACACGGCATTGCAACGATGGTTTGACACGCCAACGATGGTTTCGACACGGCAAGGTGGGCAGCAGCCATGGTTTAGCACATATCATACGCAACAAGTATTCCTAACATTAAATATTAGGAGACTAATGCTAAGGGAAACATAGCATTAGTTCATGAAGCTCTTAATCACTTGTAGTTTTGCCAATTTTAGCCTAACTTTTCAGCTTGTATACCTCGTACTGAGGCCAAATAAGATGAACATGTTTTTGATTGGTTAAAAGCATAAACTAATAAAAAAGATGGTTTTGGTTTTCATGTCATTCGAAGTAACTTTTTTTTAACTTGAAATAATTTTATGGGTTCTCGCGTCCAACTAATAGACACCAGCCAAAACCGATTGCTGTAGTCCCTGCCAGGCCCGGAGGGCAGGGACTAACAAGCTCAAGACCTCAGACTTGAGACATGGGAACCTTTCTTAAATTATTACTTTCAAAAAATCAAATAAACTTAACAAAATAAATCCTATGAAAGGAGTCCAACAAGTTGTCTTTGAACATCTTTCAAATAGTTAGAAACAAGCCCAAGACCTCACACCGAAGACATGAGAACCTTTTTGAAAAAAGACGCATGTAGAGTATAACGATAACGGTTGTAATTTCATATATCTGTAATTTATTTAAAAGAAAGTTATGGTGACCATAATACATAAATTATAAAAGAAGAACATTTTTTAAATTACGATAAACTTAATAGATTTCGTGCATACAAAAATTTATATTTCACTTGTGTTTGCATTTTATTTGCCATTAAGACGTAAATGTTGACACCAATTCTAATTGTAATTCAGTAAATTCACTTATAATTAGTTAACTTCAATTACAATGGTAATCTCTTCTATATTTGCATAAATATGGAATGAAATTAGTTGTTCTACTAAAGCTATCGCTTTGTTTTAACAGAACTACCATTTTATTACTGAGTTCTTATTCTATCTGCTCTATTTTTTAGCAACAAGAGGTAAGAGGTAGATAAAGAAGTAAAATGATAATATCTTCCCTACTTGGCATAAATACAAAAGGAAACTAGCTATTCAGCCAAAACTCTCTCTGCTCTATCACTAAGTTTTTGTTATTCTATAGTTATTCATTGGGCTGTTGGCTATTGATTTTTGTTGAAAAATTTAGCTTGTTCAAGGAAGTATGGCTAGATAGTTCTATGGAAGAAGAGGTATGTATGTTCTCCTAATAACTCTTCTCTTGAAGGTAGAACTTATGTTTACATGAATCATGGTGAAAGAACTGGTCATAAGAATGTGAGAGCATGATAAGGCTTCCATGTAATTACTCATAGTGGGAAGGAGTAGTGCATGCTTTGGAATGGTTAAGTATCAATACTTGTCCATAGTATTACATGACTTAGACAGGATAATATAGAATGATATTGGTCAACATTGAATATGGTGGTTTACTGAAGAAAAAAAGAGAGGTGATAATGATAACTTCAAGGACGAATAAATTGTAGCTTGCTGGTCAGTTTGTTCCATGGCCACTTTGATTACAAGTGATTAGCAGGATGATTACTTTGATTACAAGTGATTAATAGGATAATTACAATTAAATATCCATGTTATCGAATCATTACTATAAAATTTCCTTATATCAATATTCATAATGTATTAATCCTTGGTGCTAACTTGAAGCCCTGATGATATGGATCTTGGATTGGAAGTTCTTGTTTATGGTTCTATGAATTAATCTTTTTGCTTTCTAATTATGATAGAATACTCCCCATTTGACATATATTTTCAACGAAGTGTTTTTCCTTATGTTCATTAATTCCTTAGATATCCACATCCCTTTTTGGAAGCCTCTCTACGGGAAGCGTTTCCATGCAAACCATGAATTTTTGTATTTATTTCTTATTCTCATTCATCTTATTTTATATTCCTTACATCTTCTCTTTTATTCCTTCATTATTTTCATTCATCCTTTTTATATTCCTTCCTTATTTTCATTGATATTCTTTTCCTTTTCTCTTCTAATCTTTTGTTGAGAACATGAGAAAACAACATTTTTCAACATCTTACCTTCCATTTCATGAACCTTATTCTGTATTTGAGACAACCTAAATTCTAAGTATTCACTTTATCCAAGGGTAAAGGACAGACCTTTATTATATTTGATTGGTGTATTATCTTTCTTTTGAGGCATGTTGGAAAATAAAAATAACACTCCTCTTTATTACAAACGAACAAAAGGGATCTTCTAATAAATAGTTAGGTCAGTAGTAAGTTATGTATCTTAATTTGGAGAATATCATAATGGATGAAGCTTTATTAATAAATCTTTGAGTTTTGAGGCCTTATGGATTTGAATTTTTTTTTGCAATATTCTAATATGTAGTTTCTATAATTCTATAGGTGTGAACTGAACTTGATGTATGAACTGAAATTTATAGTAACTTTCCAAAGAATTGTTGATTTTTTGGCCTCTTCACATGAGAAAACTTGTACATCATGCCATGTGTCCAATTATTGAAATATAATTCTAGAAAATATACTTGAGGCACTTATATATATCTTGTAAAATTCCTAAAGATTTCATACTTTCAAAATTCCTTGACAATATTATATAGTAAAAATACCAATCTGACTTGCTTAAAATTGATTTGTTGACTGTTCATAAACTCTAAGTTCCATAGGGTCTAACTCTGAAAGTATAGTGAGTGAAATTAGATGGAATTAATTATTCCTTGATATTTCTCATTAATATAGTGCACGTTTCACTTTATGAGCCTTATAGAAAGAAAGACAGAAAAGAGATAGCAAAAATTCCAAACTAACTTATTTAAGACTAATTTCTAGAGTATACAATGTTGGGAAATGAAACTAGTTTCTATCTTCATAATTTTCATTGTACTCATCTCACTATGTATATCTTATGTAGCAAGACAAGCAAGAAAGAAAAATATTATTTTCAAGCATGGTTTTCATGCTTCTCTTGATTGGTCAACTAGGTTAGTCATGTTCTTCGTACTTATAGGGTTTGTCTAGTGGAATTTACAGGGTAAGTTCCTCAGATAGAACACCAAAGGACACCGCTCACAAACTAATCACATATCAATACACCAGTATTCTTGACGTGGTTAAAGCCCTGAAACAGTCCACAGTTTGAGCCAACACGACCACTCCAAGAAATTTATTAATAAAAGAAAGAAAATTTACATAAGCTTCTCTCATGAATGGTCACACTACAAATTACCCTTCATACTCTTTAAATAGAGATCATGGACCAATTGGGTGTTAAGCCATGGATCAAGTGTTAGTAATATTTAGGAGAGAATTAATTTTCGGATCGCTTAATTTCTAGAACATATTGTGACCATCAGATTGCAAGTTACAAAAGTACACAGTAAAGAAACACACTTTACCTAACTCTACACTAAACCAAGTTATACATAAATTCCTATGTGTGGGAATATCCTAACATCCCCCTTTAAGAAAAACTTGGGATAGGATTTAAGAATGTAAAAATATGACACAATAGGATAAGGAAAGAGGAATTAGAGCCTATCGCCCCTTAGTGTCAATTTCCTAAACTCCAACCATAAATCAAAGTTTAGTAAACTTCGCCTCTGTGAGAGCCTTTGTAAAGATATTTGTAATTTGATCATCGGTTGAACAATATTGCACTTCAAAAACATGGTCATGAATGAGCTTTCTCATGAATTGCCTCTGTATTTCAATGTGTTTGTGGAGCTAATGTTGGACTAGATCTTTGCATAGTTGAATGGAACTTTTATTATCACACCAAAGTGCAGTTAGATGCTATTGTTGAAAGCCAAAAATCTGACAGGAACAGATGAAGCCATATAGCTTACATACTAGCTGCTATGGTGTGATGATACTCTACTTCTGATGAAGAAAGAGAAATGACACTTTTCTTCTTACAAGCCCATGTAATAGGTCCAGAACCAAGAGTGAACACATAACCTGCAATAGACTTCCGATCATTAGGGCCACTAGCCCAATCGGAATCAGTGTAACCAACCAATAGAGGAGATGCTTCTACACTATAATGAATCCAAAACTAAATTGTACCTCAAACAAAACGAAGTGTTCTTTTAGCTGCTTTCCAATGACTTTCATGTGGGTTTTGGATGAACCGAGAAATAAGGCCAACAATAAAGGAAAGGTTAGGATAGGTATGGGTCAGATACAAATGGTTTCCTACAAGTTGATGGTATAAGGTAGCATCAGCTTCAGGGGAAGTGCAAGAGACTGAAATTTTAACTCCAGACTAAAAGGGAGAAGGGGATGGCTTATAGTCTTTCATGTGAAAGTGGCATAAAATATCACAGGCATATTTGGACTAGGAAAGAGAAATATCTTCCTTGGATTGCAAGACTTGAAGACAAAGAAAATAATGCAAGTGTGCTAAGTCTGGTATTTCAAATTGCTTTTTAAGGTTGGACTTCACATGGTTTATAAGGTTGGGATCTCTATCAATAAGGATAAGATCATCAACAAAAAGAACAACAGTGATAAGAGACTTACCCACTTTCTTGGTGTAGACAGTATTGTCAGAATGACACCTAGAAAAGCCAGTATCTAAAAGAAAGCTATCCATTTTGGCATACCAAGCCCGAGGGGCTTTCTTGAGACCATAAAGGGATTTCTTAAGTTGATGTACAAGGCTCGAGTCTATTTGTATAAAGCCAAGAGGTTGTTCTATATAGATTTCTTCATGCAAGTCCCCATACAAGAAAGCCGATTTAACATCCATTTGATGGACTTCCCATTTGAAAGATGCAGCAAGGGAAAGAACAAGGCAGATAGAGTTCATTTTGGCAATAGGGGAGAAGGTTTCAATATAGTCAATTCCTTCAACTTGTGAAAAACCCTTAGCAGCAAGATGAGCTTTACATTTATCAACTTTCCCATTAAGTTCAAACTTGCTTTCGTAAACCTATTTTCATATAAAAAGTTTTCGTCCCTTTGGAAGAGTAACAAGATCCCATGTCTCATTTGCCAATAATGAAAGATATTCTTCATTCATAACTGCGTTCCAATATAGATGGCCTGAAGCTTATGCGAAGGTGTCAGAATCATAATTTGCTGAATCTTGAGCCAGTAAAGAAGAAACTCTATAGAATTGAGAATGTGTGTGTCTCTGATTTGTAGGATCACCTGCAAGAGCACCTGCTGCATCCCGAGTAACACTGACCCATTTTGGAAGTTGAGGAGCTGACGGAGGATCCTGAGAAGGTGGGGGAGGATTGTCATCCTCGCTGACACCATCTGAAGAAGAAATATTTTCAAAAGTAGAAGTGATAGAAAGAGGTGGCACATCCATCGAATTAGGCTCGTAGGTAGATATATTTTCAGCAAACTTTACATCTCTTCTAATGATAACATTTTTGGACTTAAGTAGAATAAATCTATATCCTTTGACTTCTTCAAAATATCCAACAAAAGTACATTTTTCACTCTTAGGTTCTAAGGCTTTATGTTTGTCATTTGGAATATGGGCCCATGCTTCGTAGAGCTTAGTACATTGCCAACCTTTTGGCTTTTGGTACTTATAAGATCTATTCATTGTTGTCTCTTTTTCTTCTACTTCTCTCATTCTTCTGTTGCTTCTTCTTTGTAGGGCTTAGTGCATTGCCAACCTTTTGGCTTTTGATATTTCTATATTAAAATTATATTATGTAAGATTACATATTTTTTAATAATATTATTTTTTTTATTTTTAATTTTATTAATTTCAATCTTCTATGGTTTTGTAATTCTCATATATGGGTAGAATGATTAATTGCTCCTCTTAAGGAAGTGAGATTTATTGATTGTATCTTGATTGTCTATTATTTAAGATTGAAGAAATAATATGATATTTATTGACTAACTTTTTACTTTTATCATTAGAAAGCAACTTTCTAAAGTTGATTTTGCACTGTATTTGCTTTTTTTGTCTAATTTTTTTGGTTAATAACTCATAAACTTATTGCATCATTAATATTTTTGAAAGTAGATTTTGAATATAAAAATTTTGAAGTAATTTTATGTTAAACTATTTCTATCCTTAAGAATTTCAAAATTTGTATGTACATTTTCTTGTTATAAAACTTTTTCAGAATTTATATAAAATTAAGAAAAAAAACAATAATTATTTCTAAATCTTTTATCTTAAATAAATTTTAATTTTATCTTTTAAAATATATTATCCATAAAATACTTTCACTTTTATAATAATAAAAACTATTTATATAAAAGCACCTATGTTAATTTTAATGTTCATTAATTTCTTTAACTTTCAAACCATTAATATTTCTATTCTCTTTTATTTTATTATTTTACTGAGTAAAAAATCCTCTTTTATTTTATTATTTTACTGACTAAAAAAATCCTCCTTATAACATGATTTTTGAGTTAACTTAAAAATAATATTTTTAAATTATTGCTTTTACAAAATCATATAAATATCATATAAACTTAAGAAAATAAATCCTATGAAAAGAGTCCCACGAGTTGCTTTTAGAAATTTTTCAAAAAGAGCGGAGACATGAGAACCTTTTTGAAAAAAAGACACAGACACACGTAGAGTATAACAATAACTGTTGTAATTTCGTATATATTTATTTTATTTAAAAAACAAATTATGGTCACAATAATACATAAATTATAAAAGAAGAAATAAGGAAATTAGAAACATTTTTTTTAAAATTACGATAAAATAAATGTTCACGCCAAATTTGATTATAATTTGTTAAATCTATTTATAATTAGTTAATTTCAATTACAACGGTAATGTCTTCCATACTTGCGTAAATATAGAATGAAACTAGTTGTTCTACCAAAGCTATCGCCTTGTTTTGTCAAAACTACCATCCTATTCTTGAGTTCTTATTCCATCTGCTCTTCTCTTCAACAACAAGAGATAGATAAAGAAGTACAATGACAATATGTTCCATACTTAGCATAAATACGAAAGGAAACTAGCTTTTCCACCAAAATTCTTTACTCTATCATTGAGTTTTTGTTATTTTATAGTTATAGATTAGGTGGTTGGTTGTTAAGTTTTGTTGAGAGATTTTCTTATCAAGGAATTTTTTGTTTAGAATTTGTTGAATCCGGGAAAATTTTCAGGATGAAAATTTGTCTTAAATATTAAAAATTGTAGGGAATATTACTAGCTCTCAAATTTTAAATTATAAAATGTCTGTCTATATTTTATAAAAACATGAAAAATTTTAATAATTTTATATATAATCTTTATATAATTTTTGGCGATATTGGGGTAATATATTTTATACTAAGGCATATTTTTTTAGAAAAAAAGAAATTAGCAGTTTTTTTTGGAAAAAGCATAAAAAAATTAACGCACTTAGGAATAATAACCTAACATTTTCTATAATTAAATGTAGTAAACACTATTTATATAACTTGTAATTTGGTTTTGAAAGCATTAAACTAATCATTGTGTGAGTAATTTGTCTCCTATGTCTGACTCTCTCATGAGTGGCGCTGAGATCATGCCAATTTTGCAATATCTAAACATATTAGATAGAGATTAGATAGAGTAGGCATAGGTTATTAATGTGTGATAGTACTAGTTCTGCGTTGAGTGTGATAAGCACAACCATATAATGATTTAAACAGAAACGTCTATCACCTTTAGCGCTCACCATTAGGCCACGATGTCAATGGATCATGGTGAGGCGGGACGATGTAGCTGAATCTGACAACGCCGACGCCGACTTATCTGAGATGCCCGAGGGATTTTGTAACTCTCTGCACATAAATCACTTATGATCGATCGGGAGAGCCTTGAAACCTGGTTGGATGAAGCGAATGGAGATTTGCCAACCACTTCAGCCCAGATTGTGAAATTAGATATGACTGTGTTAAGTTCAGTGTGTGAAAGTCCCGTGAGTGTAAAACGGATTTTGTGAACCTCGCAGACAATTTTATGAATTGTGAAGAGTTGTCTGAGTTGTATTTCAGTGTATGTCGGGCAGAGATCCACATGATTTGCAATGCTGTGTCCGCAGACAACACCACTCCAGGACACGGTTGCCTATTTTGCGTTTGTGCAGTGCCAAGTTGAGCAACCAATTCAATCATAGTTTCACCACGAACGAGGAGCACCAGGATGTCAGGGCAGGAGCCAATCGGAGTCTGACTGCGAAGTCGTTCATGCCCCAGGGTTTGAGGACGAGCTTCTTCAAAATGTCTTCCTCCCAGGTACGCATTGGTTGTATATACGGAGAGTGCTTATGTTTTCACTGCTAAAATGCCACTGGAATCTGCGGAAGATCTAGCAAAGACCCGCATTTAATGTTCAGATTGTCACTAGAGGAAGGTCTCCTAATTTGTCTCCATCAGAATCTCCAAAAGTGGAAGATACATCTAACATGCAATCTGCTGATGGCGATGTTACGAGACAAATGGTGATCGCATCTTTGCAAGGCCCATGCACGAATTACATTTTCATCAGATGACAAGCCAAAACATCTTAGCTAGTTAACTGTCTTTCTTGCAGATCTTGGATTGAACATTCAAGAGGCACACGTAATTTCTACAATAGATGGTTATTCTTTAGATGGTTTGCCTTTGCTCTTAATACCAGCGACATCCATGTTCGCGAGAATGTTGATAGTGCGGTGATTGGTTTTGCTATTATGGGCTTCGAACTTTTTTTGCAGTGGGTGAAAAGGTGGAATCATAGAAAATGAAAATTGTTTTTATAGTCATCGTGTTAGTTAGTTTAATTTATATTTCTATTTCGGTTTGTGGAAAACGAAAATTGTTTTTGTAGTCATCGTGTTTCTTAGTTTTATTTAATTTTCTATATTGGTTTGTAGAAAACGAAAATTGTTTTTAATCATCGTGTTTGTTAGTTTTATTTATTTTTTATATTGGTTTTTGTGAAATGTAAAAGTTTCCCAGCTAATTAGTGAAATATAATTAAATTAGTAGTTTTCTTTGTTCTTTAGTGTTGAGATAATGTATTGCTAAGTTAATTGTGTGAATCTATTATATATTCATGGATCTTGTTGTGCTTTCAGGGCTTCAAGTGAATTATTACAAATTATGTTATGAAATCCATGTGTTTAGAATGGCTAGATGCATAATTGAATGTTGGATAAAGTCCAGTATCAAGATTGTCCTTAGGAAGTGTCAATTATAGAAAGTTCATCAAATATAGTTAGAGACAATTATGTCTTAAATGAGTTGAAAGGGAAGCTCGATTATTGTGTTGGTGAGTTGAATGGGAAGCTCAATTATTGTGTTGGTGAAAAGAGGGTTGTCGGGAATAATGCTTACATTGTTGGTTGTTGATTTTTGTTGACAGATTTTCTCAACAAGCAATTCTTTGTTTAGAACCTATTGGATCTACTACATGAAGGGGGGTTTTAAGACAATATTTGAGACAATTTTTAGGTAAATTGTCTTAACTTGAGACCTAAAAAAACTTGTGTATTGTCTCAAATATTGTCTTTAAGCGGTGTCTCAAAAATTATTGTCTTAAATATTATTGTCTTAAAAAATATTGCCTTAAAGATTATTGTCCTAAAAAATTGTCTCTATAAAGACAATATATAACAGAAGCATTATTTTCTCTTAAGAGACAATTTCATTTTTGTCTTTCTTGAGACAATTCCATTCTTGTCTCTCTAGAGACAACACACTATTAGAGACAGTATGTCTTTACTGCTAGCTACTGTCTCTCTAGAGACAATATTTTTTTTATTATTTAAAGATCACTTTTGTCTCTCTAGAGACAATATAAAACAATGAATCCAAAAATATCTCACCATTGAAATAAACCAATATAAAAAAAATTTAGTTAAAAATAAACCACAAAATTGTTGATTAATTCATGTTAGTGCAGTGGAATCGAAGCTTGTAAGGTAGACATTCTTCCATTGAGCTAGCACACTTTAAAGAATTACGTGAAGAGTTATGGCAATCCTGAAAACTACATTTATAGCCATTGATTTAAACAACAACCACCCAAAAAAAAAACTGACACATGATATATAATCTTTATAAAAACTATAATCATGCAGACCATATTTTTAACTTACTAAAACTATCAATTGCCCCAAAAGGTGTAAAGAGAGATTATATCTCTAGCAAAAAAATTCAAAATCTTATATTAGTATACAATTAAATGTTCCTGTATACATGCATCTATAAAGATAGACTCTATAAAGAGCTCATCGTTAAAGATTTAGGCCACACCAAGGGGTAGGGTGGTAGTGCCAAAAGAAGGGAGGATCTACATAAGAGAGAATTAAAAACTCTATCCCAAGAAAAGAAACTCTAATGTAGACCCCATTTATATTATTTTGAGTTAGCCCATTGGACTATGAAGGATATATGAAGTGCTTTGATTTTTTGTTGATGAGTGACATCAATTGAGAATTTGCTTCACACCAAAGGAATTTGTTGAAAACTTAAGTGGAAAGATGTATTTTTCATATGCAATTATGCCAAATTTATCATGCATTAAGCATTGGAGAAGTAGTAAATCTAGAGAGATACCAATTGTAAATGGGTTTCACTAGTAGAGAGATATTGGAATTGATAATGCAACAGGAAAAGAAACCAAAGCACACTATAGAGATATTGGACTTGACAATGCAATAGGAAAAGGAACCAAAACACACTACAAAAATAAATAAAAAACATAGATAAAAACGTAAATCTTACATCTTTTGGAAATTGCAAGAGAGACATTGGATTTGATAATGAAATAAGAAAAGGAACCAAAAAACACTACAAAATCATAGATAAAAAAATAAAGCTTACATTTTTTCTAAAGTGAAAATTGTGTAATAAATTTATAACAGTTATCTTAAAGTGGCAAGCTTGATTGAAGAAAGTGCAACTTTCAAATTTATCAATAGTGTGATACAAAGTTAATTAAAAATAGATATTCGAATGTGTAGTTAAAAAAAATCTTAAAATAAAACTATTTCAAAACTTCCACTATAAAAAATTTCATTGCTATTTCTCACAAAATCGCGTAATGCATCCCCACGTAATTGAATTGGCCCATAAAAAGACACACCAAAAGAGAAAATAGAAGGCTAAATTCAATGAAAACGGTCTCAACTCATGGGCTCAACTAAGGATGAATGAAGTATCTAAATAAGATTGAGTTTGGATGAAGGATAAATGAGATTGCATGGATAGGAGTTGAATATCATCACCCAACAAGCACACAATTCATTCTAATTCAGGTTTGATTCATTTGTTATTCCGGGGAGTTCGGTGTTGTTTTTTGAAGTGATAGTTTGTATGGTTATACATTAGAAGGGTGCATGGGAAAGAATCAACATCTTAAGTGTGGTGCATGTTTTCCTTCCAAAAAGATCTCTATGCCCATGCCATTGCCAGAAAATTGTAGAGTTGAATTCTTCAATAAAAGACAATAAATATTAGGACAACAAACCTATCAGTTTTCTACAATGTAAAACCAATAGTGAATATTATATATCGATCCAATTTACTACCAATAGTGTATGTGATGTATATGCAAACCTAAATCAGAGGGAAGTTCCAGCTGCAAAAAATAAATGATATGCTCGCACTGTCAACAGGTTTGGAAGATAAAGTTACAAAATTATAATGACTACTCGTTGAAAAGAAGAATATTGGTGATTAGATTCCAAGACATTCATAGCTAAGCCATTGATGAATACATGATGTCAATTCCCAATGTTTCATGGGGCAGTAAAAGGCAAGTTGAGACAAGTCAACAAGGGATGGATAATGTAACTTTATATTTAGACCCACATGTGTTCAACAATTGACATCCATAGAAAAGGAGAGGGGAATAAGACTAGTTTTGCAACAATAAAGAGGAAAATAAAACTCACACTACATGTAGCTAATGGCAATGGACTCAAAATATTATATAGTCTAGTGACATAGTCACTACTCTCTTACAACACTCTAGAATGTAGAAGATCTTTGGCCTCTGATAGAGTTGTTGTTGTGATTTGTACTTGCATCACCTAACAAACATGTGAAATCTGATTGCGGTTTTGGAATGCCACCAATGCCTTGAAAAGTGTCTCTAATGGATTGGAGTGTGCCCACAATGTTCATCACAGTAGGACGTCATTCAAGAGAATCTCTTGTGCAAAGTAAACCCATTCTTAAGGATTGATTGAGGTAACTAAGATCTTTATCTGTTTGAGTGCTCGTACTAGCCCCTCTCAATAAAGGCCCCTAGCAATAATTTGTCTATCTAGCTAATACTTAATATAATGTATAAAAAAGAAATGGAAAATAGAAAGCACAAAATGCCATCCAGGTACGGTAGGATAAATACTCTCTGATATGATCACATCTACTTAAGAAATGAACCTTCCAAGTAAAATGCAAACAAAGATAATTCTATCTTGCTATGTTCATGAAATGTTGCTACTCCAAATTAATTGTCGACATTTATCACATCATTGTAAGTTGTATGCCTTATACGATTGTATCCGATGGCAAATGAATATTAACTTTACATGTTATGCTTTATTGATGACTGAAAAGATCCTTACCTCATAAATCAAGGTCAAGGCATCATATATTTTGTTGTATGCAAGATAGCGAGATTTGAGGGCAACAACGTTTGATATATAGATGAAACCTAGACAGGATCATGAATTGGGGCAGACCATATAGGCCCAACCATAATAAATTTCTTGCCACAATCACTGCATTCTTAAGGAACAACTGGGCCACAACCAGGTGCATATCGTACATTGTTATTCTTGAGCATACCAAGGCCATGGGTTGCAACTATCACCTAAATTTGAAGTAAGACTAAACTTGCATATATTTTACAGCACAATTTTTTTTAAAATTATTTCACTACTTTGGTGTACATTGCTAAAACAGGTTTCTAAAAACATTTGAAGATCTGAAGCTTCTGTGTAGTTTATTTTGTGCCTAAACCAATTGAAGAGTTATCACCATATTTTAAAATGGAAAGTTAAGCATACCTTGTTGATAGTTTGTGCTAGAGGCTGCAAGTGGAATGAATCACATCCAACATATTGGTACACATAAGACAATTTCAGAGGTGTGTTTTTCATTAGATTTGTAGACCTACAAGTACACAGAGAAGGTTAGATATTTATGGATATCAAAGGAAGACCCAATCAATGTTGTAAGATCAATTTATGTACTCCTCGGAGCTTTCAATACAATCACTGAACAAAGTTCAATGAGGTGGAAATATATATAGAAAATAGAAACTAATGTTACCACTAAATTATGGAGGGGGGGTGCACTCCTTTCCAAAGTCATTGGAAGATAGAAATAGGATAATCTCAGCTGAGTATTAGTTGGAACTGTTATAATTCATTGCCCTTTCAATTTGTGATTACATTTTAAAGTGTAACTCCAATAAACTATAATTGCAATACACAGAATCTCTTTCTGTAATACACAAAGAATCTGTGTGAGGAAGACTTGTTTATTTGAGAAAAGGAATTAATGGAAGAAGGAGAAAGTATGAGTGCATCCTGATCATCGGTGCATAGCTCCGTGTTCTTCACATACCCAATTGACTGCACGGTTTTATTTGGTACCCCACTCCTTGAGTGCCTTGATCCTATCCTGCAGTTGCTTACATACTTGATGATATAGAATCAAGTATAGACCAATAAAGAAGAATCCAATATTACTATATATTACTATATTACTATGATAGTTTTGGTTGAAGAATCATGTTTTTCAGTGTACTTTTACAAATTATGTTCTTGTAGATGGGACTATTAGACCTTATTCTGAGTGGAAAATTTACATTTCATAATTTTTATAATGAAAAATTGTAATCTCAACAACCCATTGAAAATCGTTCTAATTTGTAAATGAAGTATAACGAAAAATACACGAATAATCTATTACAGTTATTTTAAGAATTCTCTAAACTATGGAAGAGTACTTACATCAACTCTAGAAATAGTTTGTGGTACTTTCTTGGAGAGAAACAAGGCAGAGTGAAGAAATAAATTGTATTTGGATATAGTGGATGACACGATCAGTTACATTTTATGAAGGTAATCAATAAACACTCAATACCATAGTACTAAATTTTGCACATGATAAGATACACATCATTTGAGGGATTTATGACCTACTAATTTTCCAGTGAGATTTTTTGGAAAGTTTTCTAGTTTATTTTTCTATCTAGTTTGTTTTGGCTGACATTCATTGAAATCACAAGTTAGACAGGTGAACTCTTCACAATTGAAGTGATCCAGAGGTTTTTTGAGGGTGTAAACAAAGCTCCAATAAGAGAAATGCTAATACTAGTTGCTCCACTTCCTCATCAATTAGGAACGAACATTCCTTTTAACACCTCATTGGCTTTACGCTTTACATATTCTAGCTCTCCAACGAAACATCCAAACATTGTAAGTACAAGAAAAGAAATGATCACCTCCAAATTTATCATCTGCAATGTCCCAAGATATAAAATAGGATAAAAGGATTTGAACTTTGCATACTAACACTTTTGCCACTACTGTATTTATTGTGCTATGCTTACAAATGCACGTAGAAATCCACATGGACAATTTAAAAAAATCATTGGACAAACATATAGCAGTAATAACAATATCATATTTCTTTATATTATAGTGAATGTCAAGGCACAACACATTCAATATCCTAAATACAATTTAAGTTTCAGTCATTACCCAAATTAATCCCCCTATTGAATATTCCAATGTTACATGGGGATGCATCCCCCAGATTGGAGAGCACACCCCCAACATATACGACACACTCCAGAGATGGGAGTTCCTAGAAAAACATTTTGCCACATCCCCCTTTTGAGAAAACTCGAGGTAACATTTCCCTGGTGTGAGAGAAGCATTTTACCAAAAGGGGGATGTTTGGTGGGCCCTCCACCAAAACAAGAATCCCCAGACCCCCTTGCATCAAATTTTTTGTTCAAAAAAATGAAGATACAAAAAAAATAGGAGATTGAGCTTTAAGTCTATTTTTTGTTCAATAAAATGAAGATACGAAAAAAATAGGAGATTGAGCTTTGAGGACTCTGTGACTTTAGTAATTAATAGTAATATTACATTCTTGAAGTAAGGTGAAATTTTTCAAGTGACCCTCCCTTATCTCACAGTCTACTTTAAGTTGTTTCAAGATGTTTGAGGGTGATTCCAACCTCATCAGACATTATATGGAGAATGTAGAATTTTATATCCCATTCAG
This sequence comes from Pinus taeda, assembly GCA_000404065.3. Lineage (NCBI taxonomy): Eukaryota > Viridiplantae > Streptophyta > Pinopsida > Pinales > Pinaceae > Pinus > Pinus taeda. The sequence goes on from APFE031292514.1 coordinate 110,305, forward strand.
AATTTAGTACGCTAAACAGATTTCAGGATTAGCAACATTATAGTGTTTCCACTGGATTGAACAATGATGAATTTGCATGGGATCAATTGTTATTGTTGAGATTTTATCATTGTTTTTTATTTTTTTTTATTTTGGAGATGGGGACCCCTATGCTAGGGAGCCTAACATCCCCCTATACTCCCTGAATTTCTTTAAAATTTAGGGATGCTCCCACATATCTCCCTTTTAATTCCCCCCACTTTCACACCCCCCCATCCTAGAAACTTGGTGGAACATAGAAATATTCATGTGCATCAGTTACACGATATGTCTGTTACTACTGTAAAGAATATCAACTCGCCATCCATAATGAATAAATTGGTTAAGCTTCTTTGTAAGATTCTCAAGGTTGTCATTCAATGGTAATACCACTCGCTATTGCAAAGTGTCGTGTTCTATAATTAAGGCTGTTATATTCTGCAATGCCTCTGTGGTCTTTCCATCTCGACAATCTATGTTTGTAAGCATTTGAATTGCATGATGCTAGATTATAGGGTTATTTCCTTCAGAAATGTAGGTAGTACTTTTCTTGGATTCTGTAACTTAAGAAAGCAAATCTTCTAAATTCTACAATATCTAGTTATAGGGATGTTCATCACCTTATGAGCTCTTGTTGTGGATGCTACCTTGTAGGGATTTGCATGTCATCTTCATTGCTCAATGCCCAATAGATGTGAGATGTTGCCTCTATTTTTCACTTCCATATTTTACTAATGCATAATAAACCTCTGACACTAGTGTACCTATTGTGCTATTTCATAAATGTACGTAGAAATCTACAAAAACATTTTTAAGAGTCATTAGACAAAAATATAGCAATTATATGATCATACTTCTTTAGATTGTAGTGATTTTACAAGGCATAATGCACACAATATTCTAAATACAATTCAAGTTTTAGTGACTACCCAAAATTAATCCCCTATTGGATGAGTATATACATTGGTGACAAGATTACAGCTACGAAGAATTTCAAATTGCCTTCTATAGTGAATGACTTGGTTAAGCTTATTTCCAAGCTTCACAAGGCCATCGTTGACTGGCAATGCAAATCCCTATTGAAGGGTGTTGTATTTTGCAATTTAGAATGTTTCATTCTATGATGCCTATCTGTGGATTTTGGTTATGCAAATCACTAACACAGGTCATTGTATTATGCAATTCAGGGTGTTGTTCTTATGAGCATTTGAATTGCACAATGTTAGGTTATAGGCTTCTTTCAAAAAGATAGGTTTAGCAGCTAACCCATCTCCTGCAACTTTACAATGCAAAATTTCTAAATTCCACAATATTTGGTTATGGGCATGTTTTGCAGTTCTCCCATCTTGTGCAACTTTAGAATGAAAATTTTATACATTCCACAATATTGGGTTATGGCCATGTTCCTGTTGCTTATGTGATTTCTCTATGCAACTACAAATTCTTGATGTTGATGCTACCTCATAGCTGTTTGTCTATATTCTTCATACTAATTCCATATAGCCAACTTTCAACATTTCCTGGTCTCACTGCAAAAGTATTCAATTTCCATGATATATAAAACCATTGGCGCATCAAGTTTTATTGCCAGGAAACAAAAGGATGCACTATAAAAAAAGAGCTCTAAATTGAATACAGAATCAACAGCTAGTCGATTACCAATTAATGTGAAAAAGTAGAAAACTCATGTCCCGATTTCATGACAAAAACTTGATCATATCATGCCTAAAAAATTTCCTTTTTAGTGTCGTTAAAATAATAATAAATTTAAAGGTTCACAAGTCTATAAAATGAAATTGTCCCCAAGGACACATAAGTCAACATTGGCAGTGACTGTTTTCAACACATTTTACCCAACTATTTTCTCTTATGGTGTGATTAGAGATCACAAATATTTCTAATTACAGAAGTTTCTTTTATAGGAGGAAAAACAAAAACTAACTGGGATTATATCCCTCTCCTTGATTGAAACAATCTAGAAAATATTGGAACTACTTTAACAAAGATGATTTTTCACTGACCACCTTGTTCTTGAAGCTTTCTAACTACAAAAGAAAACATTGAACATCGATTTGGCCTTCATCTTTGAGGTTGAAGCTATAACAAATCACTGCAAGTTGATAGAGACAACAACATAGAATCTGAAATAAATTCAATGTCGTTTCCTGGTACAACGTCTCTGTAACATAGAGCAAACAAAGAGTTTGAAGCAACTAGGTTACATAAGAAAAATGAATTGTTATTTTGCCTTGAAATAGATGCATAGAGTATAGTCGAAAGGATCAAATGGAGCACCTTGAATCTTTGCACTCCAACGAGAGTGAGTGTGTTGAATCCAGTTAGAAGAACACTAGCCCATGTAGGTATATATAATAACATGTTAAGAGAAAATGCAGTTCCCAGCACTACGATAAAACCACGAAGGGACAAGAAAATTACAAACAATGAATGAAGTGAATGAAGTAAATTGGGGTAAAATTGTTAACCCTTATTCAGTTAGGGTTCTTGTGGATAGTTTTTTATCATTTAAACATAGGAAATTGAATCAATGGTTTACCTATTGTATATAGTGCATATTTATATGTACCATGTATATTATTTTTCATATCATTCTTAATAATATTGTTGAATTCGTTTTCTAACAAAAATCAATACTCTCTACATTAGTTGCAGACTTACAAGTATAAACATCAAGACTACAAATAAACAACCTCCATCCTTTGTATCAATGTTACAAATAAAATAGTTTTTCAATGGAGAACTCAAAGTGTTGGGAATATAGGCCATAACTACCCAAAGAACATCTCTAGAAAAACCCAACTATTAAAGCCACTCTATCAACGAATGTAAAGGAATATGAAAAGCCTCCTAAAACCCACAAAGAAACAACATGCTTTTGTGTGGTAATGCTCCATCCCTCAAATAACACTCCTCAAAGTGAGAACGTAGTCAAGGATTTGATAATCTCAACAAAAATTCAATTATCATTCCCTAAAACTTATCTATATCTACATAAGTTGATATATGACCGTTTAAGAGAGTGGAGTGAAGATTGCCTAATATATGTCCTATTATAATGGTTCTGCAACGTGAAGGTACTTGTGTTTAATGCATCACTGAACTTATGGATGGGATGAATAATGTCATTGCTCCAAGATGGTCGAGCAAAGGCAAATATCTTAGTCGTGGTTGAGGCAAGAGGTTTCATGCCATGAGTCAAACACTCTAATTTTAAGCCTTCAATATCTCTTGCCTTATTCACCTATAGTTTAACAAAATTTTGCTAGGATTCTATGGAGGTGGAAGAATCACATCAAATGAATCAAAGGGAGCACAGATTAGGTGATTGGTGGGGAATTTCATAAAGTTAGATGCACGTGAAAACCCAATAATGAGATCAAATATGGTGAAGATGGAATTTTTTAGTAACAAAGTTTACTTGAGGGATTTGGATAAATGCCTCAAGGCATGCAAAATTTCAATCCTTTGTTGGGATATCAAATGATGTTTCGTCCTCCTGCAAAGAGAACAATATTTGAGGTGGGAGACCACTACTAGTTCAAGGTAATTTGCCAATCTATCTCAATCTATCTCCATGGGTCAACCATCTGGACCCTATATTTTATCTTTCTTGAAAGATGTCAAAATGACTTTGAATTCATTTTTTGAAACTTCCTTCATTGATATCGGATTATCCTCCTCTGTCACATATCTGGGAAAATATGTAGATAACTATAGGATTCCTCTAGCTTTACCCTCTTTAGCTCCTAAATTGACTGAATGGGCTTGAATCTAAAGTATGCTTTATCAGGGAACTTTCTGACTATGATACACTCTTCATTATGCATTTCCCAATAATATTTACTCACTTTATATGATTAGTAAAGTCATGAAAGAGTTTTGTAGTTTTATTATCTTTTTCAGGCCACACAAATCTGCTTTTCATTTTCCATTCAGCCTCTCTCCATTCGAACATTCTGTTCTTCTTTCTCTCCACCTCTATTATCTTGCATTCTTCTTCTTCCTAAGGATGCCTTCCTCATTCTTCTTAGAGACCTCTATAGTTTATTTATCAACACACTTTAGCTCCTTGTCCATTCTTTCTTTTTTGATAGAGGCTAAGAAAGTTGCAATATCTTTTAGCTTCTTTAGCAAAGTTGCAAATTGAAAGCTAACGTCAACATTTTTGCTAGCAATCCTGTCATACCCCACCCACTCTCTGTTGATTAATTCCTAAAAATAATATTCATCAAACCATATTGGATTGAGTTTTAAATGATTGTCAGGCTTTCCATCTAGTTTTCCCTTTTGAAGGAGAACAAAGGAGTGATCAGGACCTATATCTAAGTTTTAATTGCATGCATAATAATAACGAAAATGATAATAATAGTTTAATTTCAAGGTCACGACTAAGCCAGACGCCAAATTGGTATATGAGACCCCTTTGTTTTTGGGATGAGGGATCCTCTTCTGTGCAGTGATTCGACTGCTAAAATCTACGGAGGTGTACATACTCTGTTTCACTATGGGTTTAGACCTGCAACTTGGTAGGAGGAAACACATGTTCATAACCCTTAGGCTCGCTAAAGTTGTCCCTTAGGCTCGTTGAGGTTGTACCCTTAGTTGACATGTTTAAAGATTTAGACCAGTGTGATCATTTGATATATCATGTTTCTTACCTGATGACAATTACTAAAATTTTAATGGTTATATTCTTGTAGGTACCAAATCAAAGCACAGAAGAGATGCCTGGGTGAGTAGAAATTCTATTTGTTGAAGATTCTTTCTTCTAATATTCTTTTAGGTGCAAAGAGAATAATAATATCTACCTCGATTATTCTGAAAATATATGAAGGTTCTTATTGCAATATCTCTGCAATTCTTATTTAATGTGTTTAATCACCCACATCCTATGCAAGATTTAAGTTGGAATCTTACCACTATAAAATATGGGGCAGAATTTGTATTAAATTCTATATTTTGACTATTTAGCGATTGTGTGAAGTTATATAAGAAAGAATAAGTTAGAAGGTGCACCAATGCATCATGTATTCTTTGATAAATATTCCCACGACAACTTGTAAAATTTGCTAAATAATATGGATATCAACATTAAATTTCCAAATTTTGAAGAGTAGAAGCATGTTTACAATAAACACAAGAGAGTGGAGAGAAAATACCAGACAATATTATATTACTTCTATAGTGAATGCACAATAGAAGGCTAGCCCGGGGTAGGCTTGTGATATACAGGCTTATGTACTATACTCAAATACATCTCATACGCTTCAAATAGTGCCATAGACTTCCTAATGTAATGGTTCGTTTAACCACCTAGCACTAACCTTACCTTTGACGGTTACATATTGGTCAGGTACTAAGTCATATGGCAAAGGAACAAAGGACACACTGATACAAGTGTTTAATATAGGACTTGTTGGCCTTTTAAACAAAACATGGGGGATATATATATATGTGTGTGTGTGTGTGTGTGTATATATATCTATATCTATATCTATATCTTTTATATATTATTATATATATAATATATATATATATATCTTGAAAGAAATCAGAGTATTCAAAAATAGTGCACATAAAATAAAGGTTTAGACTATGTTGCACAAAATGCCTAGCTGGGCACAAATGTGTAGTCGGAGCCATATTGGTACTGGAAATGCCTAAACACAGTTGAAATGGATCTGAAATTCTACTGGCCATAATGTATAGCATTTCATGATTTTGAAAAGCCATACGGTATGGACAACAACATTTTGTGACCATTTTAGCCAAAATCTATCACGTTTCGGCTTTTTTTGGGTTAATTTTTTTTATTTTCCTCAAACAGCATATGCAATTAGTAGTTATGCTGTGGGTTTATAATTTGAGATTTGTTGAAAAACAATGTAGGGTGCCTTTTCCATAAAACTAAAATATTCATATAAATGTTAGAAGATTGATGTAAAGGATCATTATATTTACTTCACGAGTGGAATGAATTGGCACAGTGAGTTGGCCTTGCTTTTATTTTCTTTCACTTCATGGGAGGAATGAATTGGCATAGGGAATTGACCCCTTTTTTTTCTTGCTGTCCGATTGGATACAAAAACACCAGGAATAGTCGAAGGTTATGATTAGACAGTAGGGATCCTCCACGACAGTGTGGTCCCACCAATCCCTAGAAGACATGTGCTACAATATTTTAACCTTAAAATGTCATGTTCGATACATATTTCCTTTGCTAAACTATCATGTTCGATACATATTTCCTTTGCTAACTTGTGAACATTGAATACATTGCATCCATGCAGGTTTACATGACATTAATATATTAATATTTATATATTTTGAATCAACACATTCACAATCTGATGAAGAGGCCAATACCCATTAAATCTGATGAAGGGGGCCAATACAATTAAATATGCTTATGCTTGTTGTTGTTGTAAAGATTGAGTGGAGTTCTGTGACCTTTGATGTTGAGAACTCCACCAGTGGCAGTCCACCTCTTCTAACTTCTCCATAGTACATGCACTAGGCATGGGAGATATTGATGCATATGGAGTAGGTGGATTATTTTGGACCACATATTTAAAAAAATATTGGAGGATGAAGACGCGTTGTTGCCCACAGCCCTTCCATGCATGAGTAAAACTGACGAGTTGAATCCTTGTATATGCTATAGTGATAATATTGCTTGATCCTCAATTTGTTAACCTTCAAATATAAGTTTTTGCTGTTCTACCAGAGTCTGTTGCATGTGCTTTAAGTTCAAGTTTATATCGACCACAAAATCTCTAGAATGCATCCACATCATTAAAGATTTACTTAAGAGTGATTTGGTCATGTTTTGAAACCTAAGTTGCACTGCCTTGGGGGGTCGCGTCCCTGTGCAACATAGTTTGAAACCATGGTTGATGGTTGAGAATTTCTTCAAATACATGGCCTGCACTCAAACCATCATACACTTGGCATATAACATCAAATATACACAATGGCTTGATTCGGTTGTGCATAGGAATTTTGTCAAACATTTTGCGGGATGCCATTTTTTATTTAAATACTTCTTGTATAGGCTCTTCCACCATGGATTTGTTAGCAAAGCCTACCAAAGTGATTAGATGCTTAAAAGAGAGAAACCTTGAGCATAGGTTGAGAATAGTGCCATAGAGACCAATCACCCTAAAATATTCAATCTTTGTTTGCCCTAGCTCTTATGCATTAGTTTGCATCACCTTCATACTATTCTAGGTGTAAGAGATCATTTAGGGAATCAAAATTTGGCTTGTATTTAGGAGAAAATTTCTCCATGAATTTGGGGATTTCGATTTTTTTATATGCTTCTTTGTACTTGTCAACCAAATGAGAACCTTTACCCATTCTAGAGTAATCCCAATCATTTGGTTGCAGTTTCTAGGCTAACCCTGGTATCAAGAGTTCGTTTAACTTTTTCATAAGCTCAATAGATTTGGAAGAAACCCTTGCGGGATTAGTTTGAAATGAGAAGCTTTGGACATGCCCTCTCAATTATTAGTCTTGGTGTTCTCCAAAATCTTATTTTTCCTTCTGCTCCTTTTGACCATGTGATTCAATCTGATGACTAGACTGAGATTGTTGATGCCTAAGTGAGGGCCTCTCTCACTCTCTCTCTCTATACACACACACACACACACACACAATGAATTACAAATATAAAAATGAAATATAGACGTTAAGATCCAAGTTTTTAAATACATTTACAAAGTATTGTTACAACTAGTCACTATATGACGTACACATGAAGTTAGAATATTCAATACACAAAATAGAGGTTAGTAGTAAGAAACATTAATTATAATTTTGTCATCTCATTTTATGTCACCAAAATCAAAATAAATTACATAATCATTGATACTGTAAATGGGAAACAAATGGAAAATACAAAATAGGGTGGATACTAGAATCATAGATGGAAGAATTTGATAGCTCGTAAATGGTTGTCGTTCATGTTAGAATAATCAAGATCACCACCACTGCCACTATTCTCTCCCCCATCCTCTTCCTCCTCTATATCCCATCCAAAGTCTACATTTTTTGGTGTGGAGGATGACATCTAAAGAGGATCATCATCATCATCAAAAGTGATCGGCTTTAGCACTGGATCTTTAAGATCCAAGCTGGCTAATACTAACTCAATGTTGATGTTCAAACACATATCATTAAAAAATACATCTCACACCTTTTTCCATCCCTTCAACCACTCATCCCTCATCTTGTACATAAGGAAGAGATTGGCATGCACTTACAACATTGTTTTAGCTATGGATTGCTCAGGTCTGCTATTATTCAAAGTGTGAAAATTCATGTATGTGCTCGCATTCTTCTTACAATAAGAGGAGAGATTAACATGAGAAGAGATCCTCATAGTTAACTGTTATAGAATAACAGACACTAACTTAAGATTTCGCCATTGATCATAGGGATTTTTAATCCCCCTATCTCTGAGAACGTCATAGCCTATCAATCTACTAATGCCAATAGATAACTATTTGAAGCCCTCCTCCACCCCATAGAGGGATGCTTTCTCTTGATATGTCGTTCTAAATGCTTCCATCTTCCCCTACAAAATGTTAGGGTACTTTTCCATCATGTGGTGTAAAGACACGTAGGTGTTGGGGAACATGTCATGTTTCTTAAATAAAATGACGTTTCTTTGTTGTTGTTTGTAATGTAATCACATTATACTCTATTCTTGATGTTGTCACTTTTGAAGAAATGAAGCAACATGACCAATGAAGTCTTGAATAAAATTCATGTTTCCAAACTCAAAGCATTAGAATATACAAATATAGAGAGAAGACAAGATATGATCAAAGTAGGCTCATGAATATATCTATTATATCAAAATGGCACCTAGTGCACTATCCAATACATAGTTATTACTAATTAGAATTTAGTACAAACATGATATAGAGATCAAAACAAAAAAACATAACCAAGGAAGTTCCAAATGGCCTCTACAACAAAACTAAACTATAAAACATCACTAGTGACCATACTATGAAAATGCCACTGCCAACAAATTTGTGAATTGTTGTAGCTTATTCTTATGCATGTATCAGTTCATAATTGCAAAGAAGTTTATGATATTAATTACCCAAGATGTGAAAGAAAGGTATCACTGCCTAATATCCAAGGCTAGCACTCAAGAACAATGCAAGACACCACTGTTATGCTAGATCAAATCACAAAACATTTATATCAGTTAGTTGTAGTGAAAATACCAGTCTTAGTAAAGTAACCAAACCTCATAAGATACCACTAGCTGATTCGGTTGGTTTAACTCAGACTTGGTTGAGTCAGCCAATTTGTTACCAAACTAACTGAGTTAGTGACTGGCTCGGTGGGTTCAATAACAAACTGGCCACTAGATTACCACTACTAGTTCAAGGTAAGTCGCTAATTCATAATCTATTGTTAAAATTGGAAACTAGGGCAACCTCCATGTGGGGGGCATATTATTTATGGCAGCTGATATTTTTCTTGGATCCCTCTCTTCGAGAGGTGTAGGATTGATCTAAAGATCATCTAATTCTGATAAGTATTCATGGAGTTATGAATTTATTTGTGTTATGGGAAAATTCGTCAAGGTCGGCTAGCAACGAAATAACCGCCACATTTTCTCAACATTTTAGTATAAAAGGAGATGACTTGAGATTCATTTTACAAAAACTTCTCTCTCGATTTCTCTCCACTTGTCTTGGGATTTAGTGTGAGAAAAATCTAGGAGGAAGAAGCCCTAGACGTTGGAGGAAAGGAGGCTACCCTAGCCACAACAAAGAAGATAGGCCAGCGAAGCTATGGAAGGGATCTAGGTTGACCTAAAGGAGCTCATGGAAGAAGCTTAACGCATCTATGTAGGAGGCCTTAACAAGCCCTAGCCACAGCTCTAAAGCAACCCTAACGCTATCTTAAATTTGCCCTAACCACAGGTCCACCCAGCCCTAACCACAGGTCCATTCAAGCCCTAGACATAGGTCTATTGAAGTGTCTTGGGTGCAAGAAACGACAACATATGATGCTACAAGAAGAGGCCAAGGCAGCGAGGGAGTTAAGGTCTAGTTCAAGGCTAATCGAGTTGTTGTTAAAGGACTGAGGAAATGAGCTTGGAGGCCAAGTTGAAGAAGGGTGAATGCAAGACTATTTGGGGCAACAAAAAGGTAAGGGAAATTTTTTTGAGTGGGTTGTAGGTGACAACGTGAAGAGGTTTTGGGTTAGATTTGTGCTAAGAACAACAACTCGTATGTGGGGCACTCTTCCTTAGTAGGGCCGCAGAGATTAAGGGATGTTTTGGTGGATGGTTAAGGGCTGTCGCAGCATGACCAGATGCCCTAACTAGTCACAGTGTAAACAACAATGAAAGCATACAAATGGGACAATAGTTATTGCATGACACAATTGATGGGACAACAATAATACAATTGGGACAACAACTGTGTCATGGCACAATTAGATAGAAGTTGTGATGGGACAACATCAATATCCAATTGGGATAGCAGTATCGTAAGCAAGATGCATGGGCAGCATGTTACAATGACAGCGTGATAGCAACAATGTTACAATGATGTCATGGGACAACAATGTAACAATGGGACAACAACAAAGGCATGCTTACAATGAAACAACAGTATGGTAGGCCAGTTTTAGTGAGCACATGGTGACAAGCATGGTGCAACAAGCACATGGGATAGTATGGCAAACATGGTGTAGCAATGGCACATGATGCAGTACAATGATGGGTACAGTAATGGTTAATGAAGCATGATGATATACAACATAGTGATGATGGGTGCAACACGGTGAGGTGCAACATGATGACAAGGTGCAACACAATGATAGGTGAAGGAGTCACCTTGGAGAATCAGTTGAAGTAGCATGTCTTCAACTAATTTCAGCTATCTCATGTATCATCTTCTTAGAGATGATCTACGCTCTTATTTGGATAAGTCAAAGTGTTGACTTCTATTGTAAATGTACTATCTCTCTCTCTCTGTTGAACTATTCAAGAACATATAAGAATAATTGATCAAATGTTTCCCCACATTGGGTGTGTCCTTGGCTAGCACCACATATTGTGTCCTCTTGTCTTGGCTTGTCTTCTGTGATCTATGTTTATGTTCTATCTGCAATTTACTTTAAATGTTGATGCGATTGCTAATCTGGAAAAGATATTGAGCTAACTATGAAAATTGAAATAAATTTCTCTAAGCATAGAACATGCCTAAAATTAACATCTATTAATCCCTATGCCTTCATCCTTCCTTCATAGGCCCAGTTCGAACATGCAAGGAGGCCCAGTTCCAAATTTAGAACTTGAGTTCTAATTGCGAGAGTTCTAATTGCAAGTTAACTAAGAGTGTTACTTGCTCTCCTTCCAATCATCAATGGAGTTTTTAACTTTTTCTCTCTCCAATAAACACTAGCGATCTAACTCACTCTTCCTTCAACCAAGGCTAAAGACTAACTTGTTCTAACTTGGCTACTAACTGCCACCCTATTTTGTAGTCAAACTGATGAAGACTCCACTTAACTGAAACTCCAACTCTACGCATGCAAACTTGAGGATTATTCCAGTAAATTGGAAATAACTCATCCTAACCAAAGTCTAACTCATGAGGACAATTCGAGGCCTTCATTGGCTAAGGCACAAGCCAAAAGACCTTGCTTGCTACATTTTTAACATTCCCTACCAAGATGGCTGCAATAAGGCAATACTGAAAGTGGAATAAAATAATTTTGCAAAAACATCCATTAAAATGTTTTCCTTTTTCTAACAAAAATATGGGCATTTACAAGGACTACTTGCTTAGAAAACATTTACTAGTACATGAATTGGCAAGAAGTCCAGATTTTAATGGGGTAATATAGATTTTTAGGGATAAGAAAACTAGGATGGCACATTAAAAGGATGTTCATATCCAAGTTTAAACATTAGGTAGGCAGTTGTTCCTTGTCTCTTTTTATGATATGTCGATGGACAATAATGTAGACTCTTTATGAGTGGTTTGGCCAAGGGCAACCCAGGTTTTTTACTTTTGGACTTGCTTGCGGAGTCTGCAATTGCGGACCTCCTTTTTTATATTAAAGCCTTGTACATATTACTCTTATTAAAAGTTTATAATGTGTAAAGAAAAAATCATATAAATAATCAGAAAACCAAGAAAAGAGTCTCACCTTCTTATTCTTAAGTCTTGCCTAGAAGAAGAGACAATATTCAAGTATCCAAGTACACATTTTCACAATCATGGAGAGTTTATGGCCTTGTACAAATTACCATCAACATCATAAATTCAGAATAGCCATGCTTGAGGAATGCAAACATCTGATGGAACCTTATTTCCTACATACAGAAAAAAAATAGTTACAGGCTATGATCATGGAAAAAATATGAAAATTCTAAACTTACTTGTAGTCAGACTGACAAACAATTGATAGGTAGATGTAGTGCTATCTCGCTTGATGAAACACTATACAGAGGGCTCCCTTGATCCAGGCTGCACACAAGAAATAAAAGACAACCATTCAAAGGGAGACAAAATAGCTAATTAACAAATAACCATCATGCCAAATACTAGAACAATGTCGCAAGTAAAAATTACATAGGAGTAAGAGCTAATATGAAGGAAACTAACAGTGCCCTTGTACCAAATCAGGTGAGTAAATAATCAGGTAAATGCAAGAAATGCTATAGCAAAACAAATCTGAAACTTCAAATTTCAAAGCATTCAAAAGGATATTTTATTATTATGTGTCATTGAAGGGCTTCAGATATAGTTACAAAGAAAGTTTCCACTCTCTTTCATAATTTTTTAGCTGAATATTGTTGCCAGTTACAAATCAATTAATGCAGAAATTTTAAAAGTCTCACTAGTGCCAAATTGATTGCCTTAAAGTGGGCCTATGCAACCATTCATGGTCCACCATCCAGAATCGCCATCTAATATAGAGGGTTTCCTCTTTCATTCAAGGGATCTTCTATAAAACTATTCACCAGCTTAATAACATAAAGAGGTTGACTATTGTCATTCCATTGAATAGGCCATTATACCTAAAATGTCCCCTCAATCTGTGAGAGGCTTATCTATGATGAAAACATTCACTGAAATGAACAATGCAGTCTGGAACACAAAATAGAAGTAGGATTTTCCCTATTTAGTTTCTTCATCTCTGGATATAATTAATCAACAAAATAATAACATCACATAACTTATGAATAGCATGGGAAACTTATCAATTAAAAATGAACACAAAAAACAAGAAGGGGAGGTGTCAATACGTTGGAACCAAATTAACAAAACCTTTGGGCATTGGCTTCTCAAAACACAAGTACTTCTGAAAATTCTGATGATAAAGATATAGCATATCATGGACAACAAAGAAAATGCAAGGCAAGCTAATCAATAGATAGTTTGCAGATTTGAAAGAAATAATTAAGAGTTGTTATTGTTTAAAATATAAAATTATGGCTACATAAAGGGGTTCCATGGACATTTCATAAAACAGAGACTTCGATTTTTAGGCAATGGAGGCTTTGCAACACTTGCTCTATGCATATATAATTGAAGAGAAACTAGGAAGAACTGAGAGGGGTGAAAAACAAGGAAGAATGGGGTGAGAGGATTTTTCTCAATCCATTCTTTTCCTATGCCCTTGATTTAATCCAGGGTTACAGAGTTGTCATGCACCCTTGGCAATTGTAGAGGTCACTCATCCCACCGTTTCTTGTTGCCTACAAGAAATAATTGGTCTACCGAGCTAAAAATTGTTTTCCAAGGGATGCATGACATGTGCTAGAAGTAAAATTACTGAAGCAAAGAGGGTGGAGAAAAATTACAGACATATTCACATGATCATGATATAACCTTTATTTATAGTCACAATGTGTATGTATGTACACAAAGCATAATTTTATTTCCATCCTAGATGCCACAAATGTTCTATGTATACTAAATAATCAATATGCACTATACAAGGGATTGGCAGATTCTTAGAGACTAGCAACAGCACCAGGCTGATACGGTGAGGAGGGGCCAATTTTGCCATGCCAAAGAGAGGAAACCAGAGGATTAATCTAGAGAATATGCTTCAAAATAATTATAGAGAATAATTCGAGCTTAGGTGGGAATATTCTTACCTAGGGGCTGGAAGCCACAATTTTGCTGCTTGGCTTGCATAATATCGTATATAATGCCAGTTACCCACCTATGGAGGGTCCTTATTCAAGTTGATCCACTTATTGCTACTTCAATACCACTAAGGCCTTGATACCTAAATCCTGCAAATTGGGTATGGAAGTGGTAACAAGCTCCAACAAATTACATTTATTCATAAACCCTACAAAACCTAGATTTGAAATACATTCCTGTGGTTGGTTAGGGTTCCCTAACTAGTTTTTAAAGCGATTTGGAGGCCAACATGACATATTGGTCCTATAATTGATCCATACATTTTGAGATATTTAAGTTCTTGACTGTTTGTTTGAAGAGGAAAAATGAGAGAAAGGAGGAGTGCATGGGACCTGAGCTTTTGATATTTTTACGTGAGCACTTCATTCCAAACTGTGCACACTAGGGATGTTAAGAGAAAATCCTCTGGTCTCGCTAATAGTGTCAAGATGAGGAGGGACAACAGTTACTGTGGCTTCTATTGCTTCTGGCAATCTCCATGATGCTCTCCATTTTTCCCTTTGGTTATGGCCCCCCCTTTGTTGAATCAATTGAGAGAGTAGCAAGAATAGGAAATCCACCCTTTGGTTATAAGTTCCCCTCTACTGAATCAATTTTGCACTAGCAAAAAGAATAGGAAATCCAAAGGGTATGGGAAACTTGTGTGTATTTGTAAAAATTATAGTTTTACTATAGGAAAAGACATTTAGAGGATTTGAAAAAGAGTTTGAAACAAAAGAAAATTATCGTGTAAAATATATAAAGGCGATTAGAGTTACAATTTGTTCTCATTTATATAAAGGTGTTAGAGTTATGGTTCGTTCTTATTTAGAATGATTAGATTACACAAACTTTATTGAACAACTATAGGAAAATACATTTAGACGATTTGAAAAAGTGCTTGAAACAAAACAAATTTTGATCATGCAAAATATATAAAGGGGGTTAGAGTTACAATTGCTTTTCATTTAGAAGAATTAGATTTTTTCCAGTTGCATTTTTTATATCCATTATTATTATAGAAAATGTTAATGCATATTTAATATTAAGATAATATCCAGAAATTATTGAACAACTATAGGAAAATACATTTAGACGACTTGAAAAAGAGTTTGAAACAAAATAACTTTTGATCATGCAAAATATAGGAAGGGTGTTAGACTTACAACTAGTTTTCATTTAGAAGAATTAGATTTTTTTTGGTTGCATTTCTTATATCCATTACTATTATGGCAAAGTTTAATGAATATTTAATATTAAGATAATACGCACAAATTATTGAACAAATATAGGCAAATACATTTAGACGAATTGAAAAAGAGTTTGAAACAAAACAAATTTGATCATGCAAAATATATAAAGGGTGTTAGAGTCACAATTGGTTCTCATTTAGAAGAATTAGAATTTTCTTCTGGTTGCTTTTTTTAATATCCATTACTATTATGGAAAACGTTAATGCATATTTTCTATTAAGATTTCTATATCAGGAGTGAAAATATTATTAGGAGGATGTATTAAGTTTGGGGTGACATAAGATCCATAAGCATCAATAAAGAAAATATATGCAATATCACATAGTAGTGTGAGAGATCATGTTGGGATGAAGATACTTTTGACAAAGGGTGTTGTGCTTATTATTTGGGATCATATTCATTAATGGTTCCTCTATGGGATCTTAATAATATCTTCACCTATGGAATGGTATGTTCATATTTGTAGCACAAGACAAACTAGATAAAGCAATGAGTGACATTGATTTTCATCATCTACAGTTCATGTAATATACCACAAAAAAGGACATTTCCATGTCCACCCACTTCTCTAATGTTTTTGCATAGCAAAACATAAAATATTGATGATTGATTGCCGTAATATATCTAAAGGATCTAATATAAATGTAAATATGTAGGTTGTTTTTAAAGACCTAACTACATGGAAGAGTCGATTTACCTTTAGGCCTAAGATATTTATTGAAGAAAATATTGATATGGATGTCCATAACTATTGACTAGTTCCATTTGGTAGAAGATATAATATCTAAAATAGTGTAAAATTGGGTGTTAATTTAATTTAGTCTATGTTGTGATACATGTTTCACCATATCATAGGAGAAACTCCTAAGAAAATTAGGGTATAAGTCAGCGATCTCACACCAAGTCCAAGGTTTGTTAATCTCATGGTCTCATTTTGATTCTATTTCTATTCCTCAATTGCATGCTCATATTAATAAATGAAAACCAATAAACTAATGTGATAATGTATTTAGAATTTCCTTGCAAAACAAAAAGGCTTCTTGTTTGACCCCATTCCATAGTGAAAGTAGACTTCTTTCACTAAACTAGATCTCTAAGCTAGATTTCTTTCTAAACTAGATCATGTTGGGATGAAGATACTTTTGACAAAGAATGTTGTGCTTATTATTTTAGATCATCTTCATTAATGGTTCCTTTAGGGGATCATAATAATATCTTCACCTATGCAATGGTATGTTGATATTTTTAGCACAAGACAAACTAGATAAATCGATGAGTGACATTGATTTTCATCATCTATATTTCATGTAATATATCACAAAAAAGGCCTTTTGCATATCCACCCACTTCTCTAATGATTTTTCACAGAAAATGGAATTATATGTTGATATTTTTAGCACAATAAAAACTATATAAAGCGATGAGTGACATTGATTTTCATCATCTATAGTTCATAAAATATTTCACAAAAAAGACTCTTTACATGTCCATATCATAGGAGAAACTCCTAAGAAAATGAGGGTATAAGGTAGAGATCTCACACCAAGACCAAGGTTTATTAATTTCATAATCTCTCATTTGGATTCCATTTCCATTCCTCAATTGCATGCTCATATTAATAAATGACAACCAATAAACTAATGTGATAATGTATTTGGAATTTCCTTGCAAAAAAAAACACTTATTGTTTGACCCCTTTCCATAGTGAGAGTAGATTTCTTTCTCTAAACTAGATTTCTTTCTCTAAACTAGATTTCTTTCTTTAAATAAGGGGACAGAAAAGTTACTTTGAATCCTAACACACCAATAGGATTGGCATTGAGGGACAAGCTCAGAAACATTTGATTGCAAAAAAGAGAAATAATTTCACATTACTCTCCGGGTTCATTTACTGTTGAGATGAGGTTGGATGAGTTGGAGAAAATATTCCCTCTAGAGAACTAGTGATCCTAGCCTTCAATCTAGACATAGTTGTTGGAACTCTATAAATGGAAGTGAAAAATTACCAAATTGGGAGAGACTTCGGTGTGATTTGCTGTAGGAAGAAATTCAGTGGAATACTAGAGATGGAATAACATCCAAATATGAGGGGGAAGAGAATTTTGCCTTGGTTGGAAATGGAAATAATGGCAAGGGAAAGAAGGCCAAAAGAGAACGAGAGACTAGTCAAACCAATGACAAGAAGAAGGACTTGATCAAGATAAAATGTTTTTGTTGCCTTGAATTTGGGCACTATGCAAGAAAGTGTTCACACAAGAAGTATAAGAAGAATCCTTCAAGAGGAGCAAGAGGTGAGGCACTTGCCTCACAATTCAAATTAGGCTTCACCTTGATTGAATGTATGGACACCACTATAATGGGGAGTGTGTGGTGTCTATATTTAGATGCCTCGTTCCATATGACATGATGTAAAGAATTCTTTAGTAGCCTAGAGGAGAAGGATCTCCAGATGCACATAGAAATTGGGGATGATGGGTGATACAATACCAAAGGAATTGGTATCGTAACCTTTAAGATGGAGTCAACCTCCCATCTTCATCTAAAAGATATCTTGTATGTACTTGGGATGAAGAGGAACCTACTCTCTATAGTTATATTGGATGATCATGGCTATGATGTTGTTTTCAGTAAGGGGAAATCCTTTCTAAGACATGTAGCTATTGAAAAAGTAAAACTTATTAGCTCATTATCACTCGCAACTCTTTTTTGGAGCAAGACCTCATAACTAGTTAAAAAAGTCTTTGTCACATTTAACGCCTCTTCACATTTCTACTCTTTTTCCTTAGATTGTGATGACAACCATGGATTGTCAAATACTTCATTGTTTGTTCTCTTCCATAATCATGTTGATCTTCCTTTAAAGTTTGTTGTGTCTTTTTCTTTTATTTTTATATATATTACTTCCTACCAATAGGCAATGTCCTCAAGGCTAATTTTATTTTCCTCCACTAGCCTTATTCAATCATTATTTACAGGATTAATTTCAATGCTTACTGTAGTAAAAAACAAAATGTTCTTGCAAAATTTTCCTTCAATTTGCAACTGGACCAGCTTGACATAATACCTTGAAAGCATATCCGCCGAATGGTTCTCAGACCAATGAACCTACTTCATAATGACATTGAAAACTATATTATCTTGACCATCGCTTAAGTAAGAAGCACATATTATCCATTCCCCTTTTCACTCCATAATGGTGATCTTGAAGTTGTTTCGATGAGAACCAAAACCATGACCTCACAGTGTTTACAATTTTGAACTCTTCTTCCTAAAGAAGGTAGTCACCCTTTCACACTTAGACGGTAGGTGCGCAAGTGTCTTCCTTATGACTCAGTAACGGAGGAAACTAGTGGCCTCACACACAAATGGACAAGGTGAGAATTAGTTGAATGACCTAACACTACAAATTGAGAAACATTAGCAATATTAAAGTGGCATATTGATAATCTTGAGGATATCTTGGAGGAAACGATTATATCCATCGAGGTGCTAGCTAGTGCACATGACTTTCACAGTAAGTCCAGATGAACATTGTGGACAATATGATTTTAGAATTATTTGAGGACCGTATAGGTGAATAGATGACATACTAATTGTGTGATGAGGTGCATTTGCAGCCTTATTATAGCCATGCCAAAGAGGAATTTGGATTGAGCTGAAATATTGGAAATGTTTACACCCAATCTTTGGGATTAGGAAAACTTATGTAAATATTATAAATTGAAAAAAATAAAGGAAGATAGAAGATGAAGAGACATGGGAGATGAAACCCAATAGTCTCCCTCTCCTTGTATATAGTCATATTATCTTTTAATGCTAAACACAATTTCATTCAAAGTTACAAACTTGGCCTGACATTGTATCAGAGCAACAAGTCCCACTTCATCTCTCTCCTCTTGTAACTCATGTTCATTGACATATTCCCTACAATTATTTCCTTATTAAGGTTGAGAACAAAAAATGTGTTCATTTAAGGCCTTAAGATGGATCTTAAGGCTTTTCTCTAGAAATTTTCAAGGTGGGAGAAGTAGTAAAAATGACACATAAGTTGATTCCTCCAAATATTCCACTCTAAAATATGGCTGAAAAATAATATATTGATCCAACCACAATTATTTATACTTTCCTCTTGGATCATATAAACAACATATGAAAAAATTGCTTTACCTAGAAAATCTAATTAAAATGCCTACTCACATTGCTTAGTAGAACATAATATGCCATCCTCAAAATCCTCCACCTCCTCAAGTTAAAAAATAATATTAGGGGAAGGAAAAATTACTTTGAATCCTAACACACCAATAGGATTTTTTCT
>APFE031292515.1:0-12370 GCA_000404065.3 Pinus taeda
CACCAACCTCGACACCGTCAATTTCTTCTCCAACGATTTAGGGAACGCTGATAAAAGTGAGGATCTTGCAAGACCGATTCTTGGTGATGGTGATATAAAATATCCAAGACATTGTCGCACAGGCCGTCCTCCTATGAAGACAGATCCATCTGCAGAAAGCAGACTAGAAAATCGTACTACTATATATGTTCCATGGGATGAAGCATTCACCAATGAATCAGCAGCAGCCACTTATTGTGCAGTGTTTACTAGATGCACTTATTGTGTCCTGAAAGAGCAAACCAAAATGAGCAGGGACACTGTAGCCACAGCTACAATGGCAACCACTCCGCCTACGAGAAATGGAACCAGAGAATTTTCTCACTGATGGGTAGTATTACTGGCCGGGTTACCCACCATATAATTGTATCCCATCATTATTCCAATGCTCAGAATTCTGGATACATTAGATTTCTCAACTGCAAACCAAACAAGTCTATACCAGCTCCTCCCGCGAGTAGAGATGGGTATTTAAGAATCTAAATAAAAAACAATGAGCGTTTAATACCATGGCGAAGATGAACCAAACTTTACATACATCAATGGTAGCAGTGAAGGTCAGTAATGGTCTGAAATCGGTGAAGGAAAGTGAATCGGTATAATCATAATTGAAACGCTTTTGCATGGAACATTAGGAGAGGTCAATCATGGAATCGTGGCAATCATGGAAGCATTTAAAATAGTGACCAGAGAATAGTTAAACCATAAAGAACAGTGATACCCCTGCGCTGGGGCGCGCAGATATTTGACCGTTTTCACCGAACATTTGTTTCAGCGTTTTTTTTTTCTTAATACCAGACAGCAAATTCAAGAGCGTTACCTTCAGGCACTCTCTC
The DNA here is from genome assembly GCA_000404065.3 of Pinus taeda. NCBI lineage: Eukaryota > Viridiplantae > Streptophyta > Pinopsida > Pinales > Pinaceae > Pinus > Pinus taeda. Next base: position 876 of record APFE031292515.1, read on the forward strand.
AGATGTTAGGTATGCAGCGGCAGCGTTTCTTTCAGGCAGACGTTTCTTTCAGAAATTAGGTATGCAGCTTCATGCAGGTAGGCAGGCGTTCTTTTAGGTAATGAAGACTGGGCCAGCACTATTCAAGGAAACTCAGATCAGTTACTCAAGGAAAACAGGCCACACATCATGGCTCTGATACTATGTTAAACACACATGGTGAGCTAGAACAAATAGGAAAGATAAATCATGCAGTGCATTTTTTTATTCACAAATGATGTATATTTATGGTACATTATGTGACCGTTGAGATTCACATCCCAAGGTCTCTTGGACTGCTTTGTCTGTTTAGCTTCCCACACTAACCCATTTAGATTAGGTGTCCAACAACATTTATCTTATAAGATTATTCTTGCTTTTTAATACTTAGGGTGTTTAAAATATTGGCGGAGGTTTTCCATTAATTTGAAATTTCTTTAATTTAATTTTTATTTATAAGTTTGAGGTTATTATTCAGTAATTTATTTCTAAAAAGGTTAGATAACATGTTATCCTTTTATTTTTTAATTTATGTTTTATATTTTCAAAAACAAAACTGCTATTTCACGTTAAAAAATATTCCATTTCTTGCCATAAATAAAGCATGCAGGAAAAATTTTCATTAGGATTTTGTTTTGTTAATAAGAATTTAGTGATTTTGGTTGATTTAGTAAAAAAAACTGTTATTTCAAGTTAAAAAAATATTCCATTTCTTGCTTTAAATCAAGCATTCCAGGGAAAGTTTTCATTAGGATTTTGGTTTAAATAGTTTTCATAACATATAAATTTAGTATATTTGGATTAGTTCGAGTTTCTTAACATATAATTAAATTTTATGGAATATAATTTGGTTTATTTGTATTAGTTACTATTTATTAGTTTGCAATGTTAAAATAAATTGGTTACCAAAACTATATTGGGTTGCCTGATTTTTCAATTTAATTTAATTTAATTTGGCCTAATTTTACATATGAATTTGTTATGATTTTGGTTTCAAAAATGCATATCTACTCATATTTATCTACATACATTCAATTTATAATACACATTTGCGAAAATAACTGTGAGATTAGATATAATTTTGTTTATTTAATTGAACACTACATATTTGTGAATGAAAGTTTATAGCTAGCCTCTTAAGAGAAACGAAATGTGACATCGTTTTTAATTTGTTTATTTTTTATTTTTCACAAGTCACATAACTTAATTAGTAAAGGAGTAAGTGGTCCATAATCCACACATATTGTTTTACTAACCAAAGCATTTTTACTTCATTAGCAATCATAACTTGAACAAACTAAATTTCCCCACAGGGGCCATAAAATAATTTATAGGTTAGGTTAGGACTATTGGGGGTAGGCATCAAATACTCTTGTTAATATCTAAATGGAAATTTTGTTATACTAAAATGGAAATAATTCACGTATTTGTCATTGAGATTTTGAAATTTGTTACCAAATGATATAGAACCAGTTATGGTTTATTAAGTTTTATGTCTTAGGAGCCAAATCAATGTTCTTAACATTTATTTATAAGTGGAAAAAGAAATACAACTAACACATTTTAATAAAAGCACACACATATTGAATAAATAAATAACCTATTGAGTTCATCAAATGTACTGACAAAAGTAGGATTCTAATTCTTACAACTAGCCGCAAAGTTTATGTTTGGTTAGAAAAATTCAAAATAATAAAACTAGTGCAGTCATAAAAATGAGATGGCTAACAAATATTGGTAGATATCAATTTTCAAGGAGACATGCCTTTCTCAATATATATCAAAGTAAAAAAAATTACTTAAAAAAAAAAAAATTAGGCATTTCCCTTCGACCCCTTCCACCTCAACCACTCATCACAAGTTGTACCATGAAACCAACATGGTGACACCACCTCCACAAAGACATCATATGTCATACATGGTTAGTCTAAATTTGTATGAAATCTATAAGTTGATTAATGACCCAAATATTACCTTTACCAAAGTGGTTTACCTGAAACAGTATAAAATAGTTACCTAAAAATGTGATTGCTATTCTTAGTGATATGCATTAATCAAGACCATAATATCTACTCAAACCAAATTATTTTCGATGCAAATTTTATAGGTATTTGAAGAATGAAGAAGTGGGAGAGGATTAATGAGTTGGAAGTTGAAGACCCAGAGGATATGATTGAATTTTCAACAGAAGATTTAACATGGACAGAGATTAATGGGGACCAAGTTGCAATTATTCCATATTGTCGACTTGATGATTTTATAAGAGGAGAGGAATCGAGTGAACGGGCACCCACTCAATTTCTTCTTGCTTCTCAACGAAGTAAAAAAGCAGAGGATATCAGACAAACATATTTTTCAACATATCTGGGGTACATGATGTGAGTCTTTATATCTTTTTTCAATATACGTATAATTATTTTCAATATGCATAAATTTTATATCTAATTTGTTGTAAATGTTTTATATATAATTATTGGTGTGCATATGGTCCGAAGTGCAACAACAAAATTATGAGTGCATCCTCAGATCAAAACAAAAAACACAATCAACATGAAAGTATTAAAGTTGGTTGCCAATGTCACTTCATTGTGCGGCGACTTCAACTTAGACTAGATGATGCTGTAATAATATATACTGCATGTAGGCATATTGATAAATCCAATGTTGTTTGTCATGGAAAAGATGCAATCAGTAGGCCTATGAGATTCAGTTATGCACCACATTTAACAAGGGATATGCGATCTATTGTCCAACATTTAATCCAAAGAGGTTTTAATGTTACAATGATATGGGATAAGTTCATCTCTGATGTGAAGGATGGATTCGGTGAGTTATACACAGGGACATCTCGAGATACATACATGACAAGACAAGATATATTAAACATTACAATGATACCATAAGGCTAGAGTATGTTAAAGATCAAAGTGATCCAATCAGTGTAGAATGTTGGTATAAGGAACACACTGAGAGCTTTTTCTTCTACCAGAAACAAGATCTTGTTGAAAACATCCCTTTTATAATAGGCATACAGACAAAGTGGATGCGTTCAATGATGCTAAAATATTCTCACAACAATATAATCTCAATGGATTCAACATTTAGTACAAATAAGTATGGGGTGAGTACAAAATTACCCTAAATCCAATTCATTTATTCAACACCATTTTAATGTTTGTATCTTATATAAATATAATTATGTACTTTGTTTGTAATGTAGTATCAACTTTACACTTTAATGGTCTTCGACAAACATCACAATGGGGTTCCAGTAGCTTGGGTGATATCATCACGCAATACTATAGTTGATATTTGTAAATGGATGTCAACTCTCTTTGCCATTGGGAAGAAAGAGCAACCAGATTGGCATGTTAAAGCCTTCATTACAGATGATGCTACTGCTGAAATTGAAGCATTAAGGTGATGTGTTTATTCTTTTTATAAGAGACATAAAAATATTCTTAATGTATATTCTCTCTAAAAATTATGTTATTCCAGGTCTTCAATCAACTATACAATATTATTATGTGTGTGGCATGTTCGTCGTGCATGGTTGAAGAATGTTGGAAACAAAGTCCAAGGAAGGGAAAACCAAATCCGAATTTTCCATGCTTTAGGAGAAATCATGCACACATGTGCAGATGATGAATCTGTAAAAAAGGCAGTTGAAAAATTATTTGAAGGATTCAGTGACCATACAAAGTTTTTGGAATATTTTAAAACAACTTGGTTAGCCAACAACAAAATATGTAAGTTTCTTATAAGTGGCTTTAATGATTCTTTTTTGCATGTCATATGTATAGTTATTAATTCATAACCAATAATTTTCTTTCTACAGATATGTGGGCAAAAGCATACACATTTTTTCCACATTCCAATCAAAATACAAATAATGCAATTGAGTCTTACCATCGGTATATCAAGCAAAGGTACCTAAGTGAGAAAAACAATGCATGCCATAGGCGGGTTGATTGGTTGATTAATGTGTTGTTGAAAAAGGTTGTATTATATTACAATCATATGCAACGTTTAAAAGAAGCTGGTTTTGTACGACCCAGAAAAATTGAGGAACAGTTGAATTCATCCAAGTGTAGAGCTAACTAAATCCCAAATGAAGATTGTGTGCCTGATGAAAAGAGTAACAACGATTATTGGGTTCGTAGCCAAAATAACAATACTCGTGATATTTGGTACAATGTCATATATAAAGATTCCAATCTACACTTTTGTAATTGCAAGTGGGCCTTAAATGGAAACATCTGTAAACATGTATTGAAAGTTGAGATGTTGGCAAGTAACATTAGCTTGGGTGAAAATGTATTCCCTAATGTCACTAATCCTACTACAGAAATTCCTAGAATTTTATTTGATTTGAATGAATCACCTATATTGGGCCCAGAAATCCAAACAGAGCTTCTACCATGCTTTGATTCTCCTCCCATTCTAAATTATCATAATGAAACAAGCAATGATGATTTAGATAATTTCTCATATAATGTTGAAATGACCAATGTACGACCAGATAGTGCATTATTTGAAGATGATGAGATGAAACGTGTTAACTCATCAACTCATGAGAAATTGAGATCCATAATACCTACAAATTTGGAACAGGCATATGCATTAAACAACTTGGTAGCAAAGCATGTCAAGAATACAACATAATGTTTTTCAATACTATAACTCGATCCAAGATCACTACCAAGAGAAAACATAGTTTCTTGAGCCCAGTCAATAAGAAAAGGTGTTGTGGTCACAAGTCAAATGCAGGAAAAGGTAAACTACAATTTGAAAGGGTTGGACGAGTTCGTGCAAAAAAAAAGAGCATGAATGAACAGCTGGAGTTGTCTTCTCAACGACAAAGAACTGTGGACCACATGCCTGAGTTAGTGCAACATTCTATTATACACAAAAATGGTAAATCTGATGTTATGCATTTTTTCATGTGAAATATGATATACTATCATTTGCAATGCATAGGCATAACTATATGAACTTTTTTTGTTGTTACACTTGACGGACCAACTTGTCGACTCCAATTATTTGATGAGCATGTCGATGAAAGAAACTATAGCATTGGGAGCACTTCTCCAATCAGTACTATCCCAATTCCCTCCCCGAGGGTGCTTCCCCTATTGTACAACCAATGGGGATGTATTTTCGGCCACACCCACCACCTTTTTCCTTCATAAATTCTCCCATGCCTATAGCCGATTCCCCAAACCCTTCCCAATTCCCACCCCTCCCCTTTAACCATCCACCCTTCTCATTGTTCCAATCATCCACCCTTAACATTCCAATTTCCCCCCCTAGGGTGATCACTCGCCCTAGGGTTATTCCCACTATCGTACAACCAATGGGGATGTATCATCGCCCCAACCCACTACATTTTTCCAATTTTTCTCCCACCATGCCTTTATCCATCACCCTTGAACCATGCCTATATCCATCACCAAGTGCTCCACCATCTACCCAGGAAGGGCAGTCTTCTCCATTGTCTTAGATCTTCATGGTGAGAATGAGTAGTTGATCAAAAACTTATCATTAATTAACGAAATTGATTATATGCATTTTGGATTTTACAACTAGGATTTTACAACTAATTGGTTATTGAATTTTTGCAGCAATATCACTTTGGAAATGCACTTGGGAGTGCCAAGAGTGGCGATGGTGACTTATACACCCAATTTCTAGATCAGTCGTGAGGCGGCATTTCCATAATGTCATTCATGGGCATGAACTTCCATTATCTATGTTGGGAATGAAGTTCCATTTGTAGAAAAGAAAAATGTATAACTAGACAAATTTGGAATACAAATACATGAATTTGAACTTGTGTGTATGAAAATGTCTTCATTGCCTTTAAATTCATGATGTGGATTTGATGTTATATTCTATCAATGTTACATTAGCTTTGAGGAATGTAGTTAGAATGGATTTATTTGTTTCATTTACAATTATATTTATATCTTACTCAATGTTGCACGCATGAAAAAACATATCATTACCAAGGAACTTTGCTTAGTTATAATAATAGATGTATCATGTACATGAAGAGAGCATATATATGGATTTAGATTTATTTTAATTTTTTATTTATGAAAAAGAAAAGTACACTATACATGCCATATAAGAAAATCTTCAAAAATAGATAATGATTTGAGCCTTTACCACTTAACTACTAACATAATGTACACAACTCAATGCAACATAATGTCTTACGTAAATTCCATTAGGTAGATCAAATTAAGTATCCTATTGAACTTTACAATACCTTATAGAATATGTGCCACATGTCAAGTTTAGGAGCCCTGTAACATAATGTACACAACTCAATGCAACATAATGTCTTACGTAAATTCCATTAGGTAGATCAAATTAAGTATCCTATTGAACTTTACAATACCTTATAGAATATGTGCCACATGTCAAGTTTAGGGAGCTCAGAGTGGATAAAGACAAAGAGAGCACAATTGAGAGGGTTTACATTTTGTAATAGCCCATGGACCACATGTCTCAGGTAACTACATAGATAATGTCTTCTCCTTTGCACTTGCATTATTTCAATTCGAGATAAAAGAGGACATAGTAGATTCACCTTTCGAATGAATTTTCTTTTGAAAGGGTTTTCCATAAAATAATTGGCATTCATTGTGGTTTGTGAGTGACTGTGAATACTTTTCTTTGTTTTTCACATTTAATTTATTGCATACATAAACAACAAAATTGGTAATAAGGGATCTCGAATCTAAAGGAATTAACCCTTCATAGTATAGATTTATATTTAAGTAACATATATGTTTTGATGGACTATCTAGTGGAATATCCATGATAGTTTATAGATCAACTATGGTTAAGGACCTAATGTACATGAACAAGATAAACAACATGGATGATAAGAGAATCCCCAAAAAAAAATTGAACTCTATCCATTACTATCAACACCTTAAGCAAAGATGGCATCAAGATGATGTGTTGGTTAAATCATTAGGGAATATAGCAGGATGTCATCCTACCCATACGGACAATATTAAAAATATAATTGTATCTAAATTTAAAGAGGATTTGTGGTGCAATGAAGAGTTAGACATAGGGTTGGAAATAAGGCTTTTTATTTTCATTCATTATAATGATGATTGTACTTTTAAGGTGATAAGTTGTGGGACGATTTTTTATTTTTAAAATAATAATATATAATTTGTAACAGTCATTTCATAATACAGATTTATTAAGTCATAGTATGTATTTTAAAGCAGGTTATAGATTGTATCAGGTTAGTATAGAGTATGGTACAAGTAAAGTATGGTATAAGTAAGTAATACAAATTTATTAAGTCATAGTATGTATTTTAAAGCAGGTTATAGATTGTATCAGGTTAGTATAGAGTATGGTACAAGTAAAGTATGGTATAAGTGAGTATATATTGTTACTGATTATATAATAAGAATTTATTTAATCCATTTCAAAATAAATATCACAAAATATTATTTAAAAATAATAGATTTTAATTTTTAATATTAAATTATATAAAATTTGTGAATCTTTTAATCAAACCCAAACTTATATGGATTTGACCAAAACTAAATACAATATTACCTGTCCAGCAGAATAATAATTATCATTATTCATAAAACATAACTTTTATTACATTTTTTATAACATTTAAAAAACTAATACTATCACTTCATCATCTTCGTCATAGGTCTTCCTCATCCACAACTTTGCAATAAAAATCTGACCACAGTGTCTTATGGAAAATTCCAGCTTTTAGTTTTGATCAAAGACAACTGTTTCAACCCTACTCAAGGTAAGCTTGTTGATATTTAAGATATTTTCCATAAGGATGTTTTCATCCTTGTGTCTAAGGTGGAGGTCAATATTACCAAGGAGTTGGTATATTCTAATTGTTTTTTGATGACTATGTAAATGCTTGAGTGTTAAATCCTTGAGTCATATTTGGTTGTGAATTTTTCCATGCTCTCTTAACAACAAAATGGATGGGATCTATCTAATTTGGTAGCATTTCCTCTTGATAAGCTTATTTAAGACCTAGTATTGAAGGAAATTCTTTTGTTTCATGATTTTCTTTATATATAACATAGTTTTCTACACTCCTTAAATGAAGAGGGAATTCTCTCAGAGCATGTTTCTTTCTACATTTGGGTCAAAATATTGACAATGCAACATTTTCAACATTTTTCTTGTTTTGCACTTTAAGGGTATTTATTGGTTCACTAAGACTTCCCAAAATATTTGTTTTAAATTTTTCAAGAAAATTAGATCATTCAAGCCTACTTATAGTCCCAACTGTAGATTTATTAATCGTAAACATGAAAGAATCTCTTATTTCCCAATTCTTGCCTTACCTCTTGAAATGTGTATGCATAACTCACAAATTTCTCAAAATGATAACTGAGAAATATCTCCCTTACCCATAAAATTGAGAACATCAATCCACTCATCTCTGATGGAATTTAATAAGAGAGCTTTCAAAGTTTCTTCATCTAGTTCATGCATTTTACTCCTTTTCATATATTCTATGGTTTATTGCACATTCAGTGATTGTGATGATAAAAAGGGAGTAAAATAGGTGGAAAAAGGGTGTAAAATATATGCAATTATGAGGGTTAAGATGGAAAAATTCTCTAGAAGCCCTATTTCTTCTTTTGTTGAGCTACTAGTCTTGAAATCCTATGTTGGAAAAATTCTCTCGAAGCCCTTTGTGGGTTGAGTTACTAGTCCTAGAAGTCTTGGTTGGATGAATGCTCTAAAAGCCCAATGAAAACTATGGGTTGAGTTAGTAGCGTTAGACACCCTGGTTGGAACAAACACTTTAGACCTTTGGACAACTTGGGTAGAGACACATCTGGTGGTTGTTAGTGATGTTTGACCATGAGGTGGAATCAGAGGTTGATGGTTGAGGTTGTTTGGCCTTTGGAAGCCCTGGATGGTTTTGATTAGGTCATTTTATGAGCTCTCACATTCATGCTTGGGAAATGGCACATGTGTGGCTCGACGGAAGAAATATTTGGTTCAGCTTGATTTATGGCCAAGTGGTCTGTGGAAGCCCCACACCTAGTATCATCAATAAGTGCTCTCTTCTCCTTAGTAATTTATGGGAAAATATACTCGTTTATATGTCGCTTTTATGGTTCTTATATCCTTGATATTTTTGTTGATTATATGTTGGTTATAAGTAAGTTTTATGATAGATAAAATGTATGGCTCTCATAATGTTTTGGTTAATCATTGATCGTACAATGAATATATGGCTTAATAGATGGTAATGCACTTATTGGGATGAGGCAACAATGCTTCTTAGTGATTCTCAGATGAGTGTCAGACCCCTATGCTCATATCCATTTTTTAAACTTGTAGAATGTATATTTCTGACATGTTTGATGAAATTTTTGTCATGGATAGTAGGGGTGTAATCAAGTCCTTATTCAAACATTTGCATCCTATCATTGTTTCGATGTTATTTTTCATTTGTGAATGTTTCATGGAGTTTTGGGAAATGGACCGAGTCCTTGCCCTGATTAAGTGGCAGAAAATCTAGAGTCACTCGCACGAAACTACCTGGAAAAGTTGCCAGTCACATGCATGCCTTGTTGTGGGAGTGATTGTAGGGTACTAGTTGCATGCATGCCCATGGCAAGGGAATGACTGAGGATTTAATGTAGAAAAATGTCATTTTTCCTCAGGGAATGGTCACCTGGATGTGATGGATGGCTCCTCATAGTTCTGCTGCATCTGTAGAAGATCAGGTTCTCTATGTTTCATGGGTTCCACTTCGTTAGCTGACACGTATGGAGTTGAATCATATAATGGTAACTCTTCATCACATGTTTACCCTGGTTGGGGGATTACCTAGGTAGATGTTGGAAGAGGGTGTTACAACAATGTAAGGTTTTATAAGTATTACTCATTCTATTACCATGAAGCTATCTCTTTAAGGAAAAATTGAGATATATTTATGTAGATACGAGTATTTGAGTTATTGAAGAGAGAGCGTGATGGAGGTTGAAGGAGGGATGAGCATGAACATCTTGAATGTGTTGGAGTTAATTCGCCACCATGTACTTGAAGAGAAGGAAAATATTAATATCTTAGGTCCACATTTTCCATGAGGAAATTCATCCATCTTCTCCTCACCCACCACTAACAAAAATACAAATTATATTCCCGCCAATAGCACAACCAATGGCTTATGCCAAAACAAGAGTAGAAAAACAACACTAGAAGAGAACGAGAATCAATATATTCTGCCAATGGTTGTCATAATCTGTCATATTGGACAACCCCGAAATTTGCGTGCAAATTTTTTCTTTGTATTTTTCACTTCAAACCAATAAGATTGTAGGTGGTATATAATAACGTGCCAAATGGCGAAGATGTCACACAAGGACTCTAATGGACAAAAGGAGATATTGGAGAAGGCACATTGGTTAATTTCTCTTAGACGAAGCATATTCGATGCAATATCAAATCTATTCCATTGGCTAAAAGGTCAACATGGGTTCATCCACCTAAGGTTGAAATAGGAAGCCATCAATGATAAGTGTTGAAGTCCCTTTCACCCTACCTTATTTTACATTGGCAACATTGTGCAAAGTATAAATCCATCTCTCCACTCCACCTAATAATCCTCAAAGTGCGGAGATGGCTTTCATTATATGAAATACAAAGCCACCTCTGCACTCCACACAACCGCATTGCATTTCAACCAAAGATATATAATTTGAATTAACAGATTTAATAATCTTATGTTAATAATGAAATTTTTGCTTTCACTCAAACATCTATATTATAAATTAATGGTGGCTACTTTGAAAGCCATAAAAACAATGCTCTGCATTGATTAACTTTAAAACATTCACATTCATTAACTTTATGACTTGTGATCTCTTAAAAATCCCCAATTCGTTCAAATATCAAAATGTTAAAAAAAATGCAATTATTACATTTTAAAATATAGATACTCTTGATTTATTGCTATGATTTTATTATGAAAATATATAGCTCCTATGTAAAGTACATGTAAACCAATAAAAAATTAATAATAAAAGAAAAATGGTGCTATCCTTATTAAACATTATATAAGAAATAATATTTTTCTAAATCATTTTAGATGAAAGTGTTAAATAGAAAAGCTATATATTTGTGAGTCTGAGTATAGCTCCCCTTGCTTGCATCCTCTACCGCCTCACAACACTCTCAAGCTTGACCAATCAAATTCTCCCCACTCTGTGTTTCATTCCATCAACTTTGATTCCAGTAGCAATGCCATTAACTTACTTCATCAAATTTGATATTTATAATTTCAATTTATATCGTCTCACTGCCAATCACAGTGAAACTTACATAACTTACTTATGTACTGTAGTAACCCCAATTTCGTTTCAATTTAACTAAGAAATATAAGTTGAGAATGTTTATTTTTATCACAGTGAAACTTATGTAACTTACTTATGTAC
>APFE031292518.1:0-37779 GCA_000404065.3 Pinus taeda
CCCCATTTATGCCCTCGTCCCAGCTTATAAATAAATTCTAATAGAAAAATTCTTGGGTTATCTTTGTTTCGGGTAATGGAAATAATTGTTGTTAACTATCATCTGTCTCGTGACAAATTCCACCTAGCTCTCGGCTCTTCTAAATGCTTGCTCACAACTCAAATTACTCCCAGCTTTAACATATCCGGGTGACAGATAATTTCCCATCCATTGTTTTCCATCTCCCTTCCAATTATTAGATCCTCGAGCCGGATTCCCACCTTTAAGTATGCCCACTCGTAAATTAAAATTCCACTCGGGCTTTGAGACTTCTGAACTGGTGCTATTAAATGATGACTCCTTCTCAGGTTCTGTCTCCTAGAGTTATCAAGTGACAGACTTATGTCAGGAATCTATAAAAAACTAAGTATTACACCAATCCTCTATGCTCAACTCCTCTGGCTTTGTTTTGTGGCTTCTGGCTCCTTTGGTTCAAATTCAACTTAGTTTCACCCTTTATAATTTCCACTTACCCTCCTGTTCTAATATCAATCCTTTGTCTTCAAGCTTCCCTTATGCTTATAATCACTATTCGGTACTCTAAAAATACTCATGTATCCTCTAGTTAATGGATCGTTCATCCTTCATTGGTCAATGTTCAACACCTATCTCTCCTGAGATTATTCTTCCAACTCACTCTATCATAGCTGCAATGCTCCATGTAATGATAATCTCTTGTTGTTCCTCGTGAATGTTGATTTCTTCTCCTTCTATTGTGACTTTGATACAAGAATAATCCATTATTCTCTGTGCTTCTTAAGGTTATTCTTCCACTGCACTAATCATTCGCGGGTTTGACCTAGGCTTGAAACACACCCTATCACATTCGACTCATCATCATAAACATGGTTTAATAGGACACATTACAAAATACTCGAAACCAATAACTTCCTCTATTAATGTAGAAATAATTTACAACGACCCTCGTGACATGATTTAAAATAAAAGCCCCTCCCAGCCTTAAGGCCTTATTCGGCCCTCAAATCCTCTTGAAACTCTCCTCTTACCCACACTACACACCTTCATTCTTCATCATCTGATTCTACTTTGATTACATGTTTTTATACAAATAGGACTTTGAAACAGATTCAAGTTCAGATCCTACATTTACTCAACTATTCCTATCTAGATCCACTAATTACTCAACAATCCCCTATTATAGGATTCTCTAAATCCATAAATATTTCTAGAAATCTAACTACCTACAATATCTCAAATCACTTCAAATATTCTCGAGATCTCTCTTTTAAGAGTAGAACTAGCTACAATATTCACAATTTCTCTAATTTTCCTTACAAACATAGGAAAATACAGATAATCAAATAATTACAATCTATTAGGGAACCAACTCCCTTGGTAAATGAAAACCCCTAAGTCTAGTCAAAATACATTTTGACTCAGAAGTGGGATGATCTTGCATCACAACCACAACAAAACAAGTCCTCATCACACACTCAACGCACTTAGTATGACAATGCACTTGTTGGTCCAACACAGTTCTGTCTCTGAACCTTTCTTCATCTAATCATTTTGTTGCAGTGGCCAACCATTTCAAACTTGTCTGGTGAGAGCTATTTTTGTTGTTCTAAAATTTGTGTAGCCTCCCACGCCACCATTTTCCTCTTTGAAAACAACTCTAACAACTTTAATTTAAACATGGGAAACAATCCTTGCCTCTCCAACCTTTGTTCTTTCTTCATCATATGCCTATTTGAAAAGAGTAACGAGTGTTCTCACTTCTACTTTTTCTTAGAGAAACTCATTTTTTTTCCATTTTCCTCCACCTCTGCTCCTTCGTTTATCTCATTGTCATCACACAACCAGACCTGCTCATCACATATTTGCAATAGATTCTCATCATACCACTGCAACACCATGAATTATGTCAAATCACCATTGCACCAGAACTACTTTTTCCACAAACAACTAGACATACCATCACATTACTAATATTGGGATGATGTCATTACCTTTAGCTCTGATATTCATCGGCCTCTCGTATTTACCACAATAGCTCTAATATCATATGTTAGAATCACAAAACAATGAGAGAGATGGTGGTGTCTAAATACACCATTGTTGTGTTTTCAGTGGCCACTGCGACCATTTAACATGCGTTTGATCATCCTTTAAATAGGCTACATATGGAGATGAATGCCATGGGAAAAACCAAGGGTGCCGGTATATATGGATCCAAAAATAATGATTAAATTGACCGAGTCAAGTTTACTAGATCCACCCTCACAATTTTTTCGCCTCCTTCAAATCTACAAATTTAAAAAAAAAAAATAGATTAATCAAATTTCAATTTTCAATTTTTTTGAAATGTTTGGTTTCCTATGTTCTAGCTTCAATATATCTCATGTATTGGGAAAGCTTGAGTTTTTCCTTAGCTACTCTAGCAAATAGGTTGTAGCATAACAACTGATCTCAGTTGTTTTTATTCAATCAATAACATGATGAAAACAATGGAGGCCTTGCATATAAGTTTGAAAGAAAACACAAAAATATCTTATAATATTCACCTTGAAATATCAAATACATGATTTTTAAAAGATCCTATAATAGAAATTCAATTCCATTAAACACACGATTACTATGACAGTAACAAGAAAATCATTGAAATAAAAAGGCCAATGACTACTACTAAGACATCAAAACAGTGAAAAGTGTAGTACACTAGTTCTATGCATACAAGAGAAACAATATAATAAATTTTAGGAATGTTGTGCAACAGTATGAGACTGGCTCAACAAAACAAATAAAATCTCAAATTCTAGAGTCTACTAAGAAATGAGAGAAAAATAGATCATTGTATGGGCCTTCACACTATATGGAATATAACCACAATTGTGCAGGTAATCCTAACTATACAAGAAAAAAGAAACAAAAAATATGCATATATGTGGGCCATAGTTGTGATGATCAAGAAGAAAGAACATGTTTTCATAAATTATCAATAAAATAAACAATTTTCAGCCTTGGGCTTTGAAAGAAATCAAACCTTGTTTGATAACTTTATATCATCATTTTTGTTGTTTTCGTATCTAGGAGTTGGGAATGGTAAACAATGTTAGATTGTGCAGAACATGTGAATCCTTTTAGCAACAATCATTGGTAACCTTAATTTTGGGAATGTTGACATAACTCCATTATAAAATTGAAACTTTGGTGTCATCCATGCACTATATCATTGCAATCATCTTTGGCTCACCCTATGTAACAAGAATTGAAAAAGATAAAAATGTGCAGATCAAACTAATCTTTCTTCTGAAACTACTACAACACTTTGTCCCAAAAAAACTTGGGCAACACAAAGAGCTCTTTGATGACAATGCTTGAACTTGTTTGATACCAAAAATAGGTTTAATAAGAAGGGAATTTCATATGAACTGAAAATAGCTTACAATAAATAATCCCAATAAATAATCTTCAGAGTTGAAAGATGGTGTTTTAGCTACTTGTGCCTTTGGCAAGTGGAGGCAATTATAAAAAGAAGAATGGAAATTGTTGTCACCAAAATGACCCTCCTTAGAACTAGGTCTCCTCTGAGGGTGTTGCTTTATGCTTCCCTGGCATTTGACTCCTTATCGTGCTCCTATGGTTCAAATCACTCCCTAAAATACAAAAGGGAAATCAATAAAATAAATTAGAAAAAAAATAAGTAGGGCTTGTCGCTAAGCAACGTTAAAGAAATGTCATACTATAAATATGCATATGAAATACTTAATTATTATTTTGATTCTATATGTGACATAAAAAATCAAAATACAAATAACTAAAAGAATAAATAACTCTCTTAGATCTGTTAAAGACCCTATTGACCCTAAGGACTCGAAAGGGGTCTACCTTGTTCCCTGCTCATGTGGTATCCCCTACATTGGAAAAACATATAGATTTATTAAACAAAGGATCAATGAGCATGCAGCAGACATCAGACACAATCGCTCCCACTCATCAGCCTTAGATGAGCATACAAAAAAATCGAAGCACCATGTCTGCATTATAGAATCCAAAGTTATCACTAATAATGATCATTTCCACGACAGGAAGCTTAGGGAGGCGATTGAGATCAAAAGGCACGCCAAAAATCTTAATAGGGATGCTGGTTGGAAATTGAGTAAGAGCTGGATTCTAGCTCTCTCTTCATAACTCTTCATTCCTCTTTTGATCTTGTCTCCTCATCCTCTTTTTTTGTGTCCTCTTGGTTCCCCTATTTTATTTTATTTTTATCATATTGTATATATATATATATATATATGTTATTTGTTTTTTTTCATTATCCAAAATTATCTATTTTCATTTAGTTTTTTTTCACTTTAAATATTTTCCAGTTATCCTTTGACTCTGATTTGTTTAATTTATCTTGGATTCCCTTATATATATATATAGTATTAACATAATATCTTAATAAAATAATATTAAAATACTATTTTTACTTTTAGTTATTCCTTAACATCTGTTTTTAACTAAATTTAGATTATTTTTCCTCATCCCTAATTCCAAGGTAATTAATTTCTTGACCTACTAACTAATTCACCAACAACTAATTTATAACGGCTAACTCTGGGCAATGCCGCATCCTTACTATTTATTCCTTCTGATCAATGGATTTCTCACCTTGTCCTGAGGATGAACAACATTAGTTGGTTCGAAACGTCGACCAAACCCTAACTATGTGATTAATTCAAAAGACTTATCTCTCTACATTATGGATCACAAAAGTCTATGTGATTAATTCGAAAGACTTATCTCTCTACATTATGGATCACAAAAGTCTTAGATCTAAGATTAAATAACACTAACTAGTATATGTGACTAAAACAAAATTAAAATATTATTACTATCACTAACAACCCCTATAAATAAGGAAACAATGTGCGAAATAAGGAAACATTGTCCACAAAATGGGGAATTAGATATACAAACCAAATATTTACTATGAAAATCCCTTAATGCCTATATATTTGGGAGGATTGAATTTCCTAATGAACGTATGTAATGAATATTGAAAATAAACTTTCATGAATATTAAATATCTATTTTTACCTCACATAATATTACCATTGATCTCATCAAGAATTACTGGTCAATTCTAAGCTTTAGGTGTAAAACAAAAACCTTTGAAATTTAACTATATTGTCCTAAATAAAATATTATATGAAACCATTTGAGCAGATCTTATTATTTTAAAGCATAAGCATAAATATTAAAAAGGAAATAAGTTTTAGGCATTGTAGAACAACAACCAAATTCACCTTATGATTTTTATTGATATGGAGTTTTTCTTTATGCAATAGAGTATCACGTAAATATATTAATATTGAAATATTTATTAAAATGAACAAAGGATTCGAAAACATTATATCAAGTGTTGGATAAGACCCTTATTAAACATTATCACATTAAATATTGAATTGACATACTATGCCCCACTCAACTCGCGTGATGCCATCGGGTCAAAGAAGGAAGTCAATCCGCTATTAATTATCCTCCCGATGTGAAGTGAGAACCCTGCATCAGAATTAGTTCTATGACTAAAGTTAACCTCCCTCCAACTCTCCACGGGATAGGAAGTATCAACCATTTATTAAAAATGGCTCTCATCTCTAGACAATTACATGTTTGCCGCGTAAAAACATTGTAACAGGTTTATGAAGCCGCTTAAAACATTAAGGGTTTTTGAATTTAACCTACCTTTCTCCTATGACTAATCCACTCCAGAATTTGATATGTTCTTATAATTTGATGGTATTTACCGTTTTTTACCATGGAGGAAAGAATGTACTCCACAATTTATGGTTGTGTTGAAATTTTTGAAGAATTTACCACCGTTTACTGTGAAAGCCACCCATACACTCATGAGAAATTAATTTTAGAATTTTGTTATGAAGAATTAAATCGAAATGGATACACATATATTATTTGAATGTTAAAATTAATCAATTACTTTTACTTTTAGTTTAAATAAATTTTACAATATTTATCAAAATTTATGTAGGGTTTAGTTATATTTTGAAGAAACTTAATCATGCTTTTCAACAGATTTTTCCTCCATTATCATGGGAACTAATTTTGGAAATAAGACAAGAGAAATATGTTTATTTCATTTACGATTTGTTTCATTATTTAAGAAACTAACTCATGTTTTATGTTATATAGATTATTCATTAAGGAAGGGTTACAATCTGGATAAACTACTTCATGGAAGACTAATATGTGTGGAGTCCCAAGTCCAAAGTTAAAGGAAGAAAATAGAAACCATTTACAAGAGATGCGAAACTATTTTCAAATAAATATTTTAGAAATATGTATTTGTTTAATAGATAGTTAAGTAAAACAATTATCAAAACATTGTATAAAACCCTTGTTTTCTCATTCGAGAGGGGGTTGGAGGTTGGGTGATTAGGAGAGAAAAAATATTCATATTTTAATGCATTGCACCAGATGCACATGCCAAGATACGATATTACGTAACTTTTAATTATGCATTTTAAGTATGACATTCCAACATTTTTCTTTTGATTTCTTATCTCCAACATTTTCCTTTTGATTTCCTATGTAACATATATTGATTAATATTGTTGTTTAGATTATTGACATGATCGATATTTTAGTTGTTCTCAATATTTAATCTTACCTCCTCTTTGATATACACACTATCAGAGGCTGGATGATTAAGTTATTTACATTTTTGTTGTTAATAGAATTTCCTAATGCATGTCATTGTTATTTTTTTGCAGTAGTTGGTGCAAATATTGTTTATCAGTAATATGTTTTGTCTATTCCCTTCTTCCTGTTAATTCTCTTTTCATATGCTTGTATCTCAAAATATGTGAGCTAGATTATGTAGCGAATTGATCGTGGTTGTCTATTTGCAACCTATGTAGGGTTGGTTTGTTGACCAATATATTCACTATTAGACGATGATCTTATCCTTGATACCGTTCTTTGGCTGATTGAATGATCAATAAGAATACATGATATTATATTGCATCAAATTTAGCACTACAGTGGGTTACCATAAATGGGAGATAAGCATAACTAACTTTTAATTGTTTCTCTTTTATCTCTAATAATTTATTTTACTTTATTTTAGTTCTGGTGGAATGTTGTTCCATGTTGTATAATGAAGGTTACGTTTTGATATCATCCACCAGATGATGTATAGGTCTCTCCCACTTAGACCTTCGCACCTTATACCTCTTTACGTCATATCTATAAACTAACCTTATTTATTTGCCTAAATTGAATAATTATTTAATTTACATTATCCCCATGGACTACCCCTTGTCGTGAAAGGGAGGCCAACCCTTATCACCTAGAGCGGGAGGATCTAGGATCCTTAGTGATGCGGTCTTAGGTTGTCCTTAGTTACCAGGACAATTTGTGCACCAACAAAAAATATACAAAATGTTGTTCTTCTGGAGCCAATATCGGGAATTGGAATGATCCATATTAGATAAGAAAATAAACCTCCCAAAAGTGCTCATCAATAACACTGCTTCTCAACAAAATTCCCAAGGGAACTTATAAATAGAAACCACAATAGTTCACTTGATAATCTCTTTGATAGATTCACTTTTCCATGTCATAGGTCCTAAAGCCGGTGCAATGAAATGCACAACTGAATAACTAAAATCACCTACTGTGGAGTAACTCCATTCCAAAAAAATAAACTTAAAGAATAATTGCATACTAATAATTATGTATGCATTTCTCCAAACGTTATAGACCTTCTAGGGATTACTTATTCATCACCTACCAAGTTAATTCACTAGAATCACTTCTTCGGTTGAGAAAACCATCTCTGCATACTTACTCATCTAGAAAATTAAAATCCCTAGCTTCATTTTTTGAATCCCCAAAAGCAATGATCTAAAGGTATTAACAACAAAATTCAACAAAGAGTGTCGATCCTTCAAAGAGAAATAAAGCCAAACTCTTTGTTGCTCAAGCAGCATCACAACTCCCATCTAGTAAACCCATATAATGAGGGTAGACTATTGAAATCTACACCAAGTTGGGATTTGTGAAAACTCGGCCAAAAGTAGCGCAAAGTATGCAAGAGAAAAGAAAACTTCAATGAGAACTAGTGTATGAATTGCCTCAGAAAACTCTCAGTAAAATCCTTTTAGCATAAACTAACAACTGTTCAACCCTTTATCATTGATATTTCTCCTAAATTTCCCTCATATATAAAACTTCAACATGCAAAATTAGGGTATGCAGGTACAAATTTTTCAGCGGCTAAGCACTAAGTAGTTTTTGAAGGTCGTCATTGAGGGTAGCTATATAAAGAAATGCGCAACAAAATTGACCTCCTCCTTCTAATAGACACTTCCTGACCTCTAACCCCCCTTTCCATGCACTCATTGATGGTTGCTCGAATTTTACTAACTAAAAATGTATATATTTTTTCGTTGAAACTATGGAAAATAGAAATAAAATGGAAAGCCAATTTGTGGAGTGAAAAAGATTCACAAAAGCACAAACCCTGCCACCATTTGAGTGCCATTGGTTAGTGGAGGAGGAGTTAAGGTTCTAGGAAGTAGGGCAAGGGTGTATAGCCTTCGAAGCCTACACGAACAATTATTTGAACATGGCGATAAACGAGCAACAATGACTTCACTGGGCCCACGTGTCAATATTTTATTTGAAGGAGGATGATGAAAATAAGGCTTTGTGATTTGTTGAATCTGCCCAAGCCATCCTTGTAAAGGAATGCCTATCGACATAATTATATAAAAAATATAATATAAATGCATAGAATAATGTTCTATAAGTTATATTTTATTTATAGTATAGGGATATTTTAGAAGATGTGTTTTTTTTTTCCATAGGAAAAATCGTAATTTCTATTAAAAGAAAATTACATTTTGTAAATGTATTTAAGCATATTCAAATAGAGAGGCACTGCCTATCTTCAACAAAATTATGTTAAGGGACATATGTGATCAAAACATTGATACCTTGTGTCCATGCAGAGAGGTATCAATGGCTGTAAATATATTGAATATCAGTTCTACATATTAATTTGGCACTTTGTGAGTGTAGATAAAATGTCAAAAAAGAAACTATGAATATTTACAGATGACATATATATGAAGTCTGTTCTTCCTGTGAGATCAGCAGAAATTAAAATTATACAGTGATATCCATAAATGGTCGATGGTAAAATTGGTAATGTGCACCATCACGTTGTTCTCAGATCAACCAATTGTCCGGATCCCTGTTCACAGCCTCTTTGGATAGCTTGTTAGCAGCTGTGTTCTGCTCCCTGTAAATATGATGGCATGTAAAAGAGTCAAATGATGTAATCAATCTTAGTGCCTCGTCCAGAATATGACTCAAAGTATAAGCATTGCATCTAGAAGATTTATTTAGCCAATCACAAACAACTTTTGAATCCCCAAATATTTGTAGATCTCTACAGTTTTTCTCCAATGCAAATTGAATCAGGAATTTTGCTGCGGATAATTTGGCATAGTTATTAGTTCCTATGTCGAGTCCCATAATAATACTATATGAGTGATGTGCATTAATATGAAGGATGGCCCCCCTGCCACACCCATTCTCCTGTGCAACACCGTCAAAGTAAGCCCACAACCTCTGATAATCAATCGTCTCAGGTAAAATGTTGCGTGGTCGAGGGGGTGGTGCATCTTCGGGGATGAGGGATTAATTAGCGAGTACGTGGGTAGCAATGGAGGGCCAGTGAGGGGAGAAATTCTGGAAGGTGAATCTGTTCCGGGCGATCCAAAGGGCCCAACAGACAAGAAGAGGGATATTATGTAGCCTGGTAGGGGAGGCAAAGGTGCACCAGTTCGTCCATGCCTCAAGGATAGATGCGTCCTCCCAAGTATTGTGAAGAGAAGCCAAAGGTAAAATAGTATTCTAGAGATTATTTGCCGTAGAACATTCCAAAAATAAATGTGAGACAGATTCATTGCAACATTTGCAGAGATTTTAGAAGATGTTGTATTCATCAAAAATACAATTAAATGATTAATTTTCCCTTCTAATTAATAGACAAAATGCTCCGCGATAATTATCTTTCTAATTAAATTTTAATAGTAATATCCACCACTTATATATATAAATTCGAATCTCGACAACTTAGGAATGACTATCTTATGAGGATGCTAACAAATTTTTTGAAGATACTACCATGGAAAGGTCTATAATTTAATATATGACCCATTTATGTTCTCATGAGTATGTGATTTATAAAATAATGTTAATATAATAACATAATTTTATATTAAATTTTATTTTTATGTTAGTAATAATTTTAAATTTATGATTTTTATTTTTAAATTTTAATATTTTTCTCAAAGAAATAAATCTGTCTCTCTAACTTTGAGGGCTAGAATCATGGCTAGAGTAAGATTGTTAGTACAAGGCTAGTCCACAAGTATATACTCATTTAAGAGTTCATCAAGGAATTATAGTTCATCATGTCACTAGCAAGGATTTGAACTTGGGTGCGAAAGATAACAACCAATCTGCTCAACTACTCGAGATAGCCCTAATTGAATTTTATTTTTCAATTTTATATAAATAGTAATAAATAAGTATTTAATATAAAAATAATTATTTTTTATTTATTGAATAAATATTGACCCTCAGGGGCAACTTAATTGGTGATGGCTATGAAAATGAAGTGTTATGTGTACAAAGGTTTTAGGTTCAAAGCCCCCTGATTCACCTATGCCTATGGAAAAGGCATATGTAGGCACCTAGAGGTTATAGTGGTATTTGTTGGAATTGATCTCATATCAAGCGAGTTCAAGACCCACCCATTTGCCAATTCCTTCAGAAAAAACAATATATTGAATAAGATAAAAAAGATATATATATATATCTATATATATATATGATATATATATATATATATATGATGATGATGATGATGATGATGATGATAGTGGTTAACGTCCACTAAGACCAAATTGATCTATTAGACCTATATGTTGTATATATATTTATAACATAATTTACAAAGATTTCTCTATCCATAAAGATTGAGATTGTGGAGTAAGTACTCCCTTTAATGATGTCAATAACAAGGTAGAGTATGATAAGACTAAATGTACTATGGTTCGACAGTATGATAAGAGTAAATGGACTATGGCTTATAAAATATGTATTTAGGAATATTACAACATGGATTACTATAGTGTGCGTTTTGTGATTCAATGGTGATGGAATCCATCATCATACTTTATTTTTATTATATGAAAATAGAGGTTTTCTCTTTCTAAGTTTTCCACTCTACAAATCCAATTACAATAACAATGGTGTATTATTCTCTCAACTATTTCCAATAACCAACCTCAATGTTTTCTTCCATATACATTTAGTTTAGATGATATTTGAACCCCTCTTGAAAACCAATATGATTGTAAGAAAACAACCCCAACAAGTTACTCTCTTCTTTATGGTCTATTGTAATGTTGACCATGTTGGACCCATCAAAATTCAGGGGGTCTCCTCGATATGAAGTCCCAACTAAACCTCACACTGTTTGGTGTAGGAGTCACGTCCGATATGATGGTTCGGTTTCCATTATCTTAAATATTTTCCTTATCTCTTGCTTGTCAGCACATGAGAGTGGTTTACTTTGTCTTTAAACAACGAGGTTCGCGTGCCTGGTGAGTGCTTAGTGCCGCTTGAGTCAAATTTATTTCACTGTAGAGCGAGAGGGTGGAAGTGAGTCTCAAGTTGAAAGGGAATAGTCCCAACTCTGCTAGAGACACACAATACAATAGGAAATGCATAGCTTCCGACGAAGTAGTCCACACGAATGCGAAAGTCACAAACACAAGGTGAAAAAATAGCACTTACAACATGTAGCGGAATAGTCCACATGAGTGTGACGAGCGTTATAACAAGTTTCCAATAATGAATCTGTTGAGTGTCTGACGGGATATCCCACATGGGCGAGACAATATTAACAACTGATACACCACATTTCCAATAGCACATGTACTAAAACAACCGAAATAGTTCAATTGTATTAATGCAGGTTAAAGAAACATGCATTACAAGCATCCCAAGAATAGTCTTACAAACAAATACAATACATGTGCGAAAACATGCTAGCCTGCTAATAGGATTTTGAATCAAGTGAAAGTTCCAAGACACATTCATTCACCATTACATCACTAACCCCGATAGTGGGGTGTTGGAGTCACTGCTCGCTCCTCAAAGAAAAGATTACAAACTCTCAAGGCTATGTGGAAGGAGCCAAGGTGAAAATTATTTTTCATGTAAAAATGAGGGGTGTATATAGCCAAGGGTGAAACTGACCCTTGTGACTATTCGACTTCCCTCATGACTGTTTGGCTTACATGACTCTTCAACTTTACATGTGGGTTTCTTGGACTTCCACATTACATTGCATTGAATACAATGATATGGCCCATAGTAGTGATTTGGCCGAGATGACTCATGACATGACTCAACACAACAAAGCTGGTATGTTCAAGTTGTTGGTGGTGTCCATTTCGAGCTACAGTGTCGTTGAGTGATGAATGTGCTCTTGGTGTATCATAGCTTCAGCTCCGCATGGAAAGGTGTACGGAGTCTTCGATGGTCTTGGTGTTCACTTGAGGTTGCACATGCATGTCTCTCCTTCACTTGTCCTTGGTATGATCCATGTGTTTATATGTTTGTGAACAAGTCTCCTAGCATTCTTTCCTTGTTCATCCCATTTGTCCTCGCACCATGTCTCATCTGTGTACCTGTATCTGCAATCACTAATGATGATAGAACATCAAATCTAGAAATATCCTATTCTACCATGATGCATTATATTTTGTTTTCAAATGCAGGTGACCAGGATAGAGGACAAGGCTCTGAAACTGCACAGAGCACATTTTATGCAAGGATGCGTGCTCTGGGCACTATCAATGAAAATTGCGCAGAGGTCACTGGGAGGCTGGGATGGGAATTCCGGATCAGCAGTGACTGTTTCTGTGATCTAGCTCGGCTGGAGGGATGATCTGTACAATTTTTCTAGGGAGAGAGTACAGGTATCAGGGGGACACTAGTAGTGAAAAATGCGTAGTTTCTTCGGGGAGGCTGGCAATGGGTTATGGGAGCTTGCTAGTCAAAACTGCACAGAGTTGGCAAGTTGGCCTATAGGACATTATTATCTAGTTTTTGGGCTGAGCGGGATGTTGGGCATCTGGGAGACAACCCATGAAAACTGCGCATTTTTCAGAAGGAGCAACATGCCAGCTGACAGGGTGATTGGCTGACAAAACTATGCAAATTTCGAGGACAGTGCAGTGATAGGCAGCGGGTGTTTGTCTGGCATGTCTGCACAATTTCTTCAGTAAACAGAGGCGGGCATGCTTGGCAGCTTCTATGAAATTTTTTGGATGAGTGAGGCCCGGGGTCACTACCTAGTCAAACTTTGTGGTTGACCAACTCGAGACTTGATAGATTTTCTTGTAGGGAACGCTGATTGAGATGGCTTACTAAGAAATGTTTGCATTGTTCTGGGTGACAGTCAGTTGGGTTGACTCTAATATTGCGCAGTGCAGAATTCCTAGGAAGGAGCCTCAAGCTCTGCACAATTTTGGGTAGTAGTACATGATCACGAAGGGCTGAGACTACGAAGTGTGGCTCAGCAAAGATCTAGCTATTGGGGGGTGGTTTGGTCAACAAAGTTTCAACAAAATGACTAAGTGTGTGAGCGAGTGAAATTTTTCATGCATGATCTTGCACACACACACTCAACATGACTCAATGAAAAGACACCTTGAACCATCAAGACAACTTACACTCAGTGTGACTAACCAATGGGTGTGAGCGACAAGCGTGACAATTGATATAGACATTCGGATGACCGTGACGACACTTGCGTGAAAGTGCTTACAAAATTGCGTGTGAATGCGATAAATGTTTACATAGCGAACACAACTCAAACACAACCTTCAACATCACAAGAACAAGGTCACAAGCATGACATAGAAATCAACATGTTGAAGATGACAATTGGTCAAACAAGTGAAAAGGAAGCAAGACATGTAGAAGAAACACATAAAATGACTTTTCGTGTTTGCGCACATGCATGTTACTGAGGAAGGGATGATATGAAATTGACAAGCAGTCCCGCAAACTCAACTAAGAGGTGTACTTCGAAAGGTGTTCTTTACTTACCATACTTAACCTCAAGATGATCATGCATCCGATGGAGTTTTCATGTGGTCCTGATCTTTTACACTACTTGGTTCCATTTTCCTTCTCCTAAACTCCTTGGAAATGATTTCAACATGTTAACTTTTCCTATAGTCACTAAGAGGTAGATCTGTGCAATTTCAGCAGACAGTGACTGCTCCCAGAATGAGGCCTTGGGAGGCTCATCTATGGAGTTTCTACATGCAAGACAATGAGGGAAAATTGGACAACACTACGTAGTTTTTAGGCATAGGACACTGTTTCTAGATGGGGGTCCTAGGAGGACACCTTTGCGCAATTTTTTAGTGCAGTGCAGTCATATTTCTCTGCTTATTTCTGGAGAGAAGTGATGGTTGCCTGACTTCTCTGTGCATTTTTGGAGAGTAGTGTTGAATGGGGTCACTGTGAGCTATGGGGTTTCAGCAGGCAAGGGAGGAAGCTTGAAGGTTTCAGAAGCAAAGCGCGCAGCTCTGGGAAGTTGGATGAGGCTAGGATTCCCGGGAAAATGGATAAGTGTGAGATCAATGAAACATATGTAAGCATTGATAGGACTTGACTGTGATCGCACATGGACACTTAGTGACACGATGTAGACCATCCATAATGCATCAGACATACTTTTATTGATGCAACAAACTTCATGACAAGAGTGAGTGAAGTGAGAATGAAACATGTTTATGTGATGATGACCACTCATATGCACACAATTCCCTTGTAGCAAAACAACGTTCCCTTTACATCACAAACAGCAACCCCTATGCCCAAAAATGACACATGCTGCATAAAGATGAGAACGGGACAACTCTTAGGATCAATGACGGGAGCTTGAAATAGTCAGCTTACCAATAAGTGACCAAGGATGATTGATCATAGGATCCAAGGTAGGCTCTAAAATTTTCATGCAATCCAAAATTTTGGAGGGTGGTTGTAGCCGATACAACACTTGGCGACACACTGGTAGAACTCCAGCTCTCTGAATGGACCTTGTTTCGTGAAAAGAAAGTCTAACCCTTCCAAAGGTATTTCTCGATTCTTCGATCATGATGGCTTCTGCACTAGCTTGTGTGAAAGATGTAGTCCCTACTATTCTCTTGATCGGTTAGCACACATTCCAACCCAAGTCAACTTAGTTATTTTGATTGGGGATGAGGGGTATATTGATGCACAAGTAATATGATTGTCAGAGTTTAAGTTTCATCTCTGTTGTTGCTCCGCTACCAACAGGCCTGGAAAGTACCCTAGCGGAGTCACGCAGGAACACAAGCATCGCTCCAGTTCCAGCGAGCCTGGTCAGTACCCTGACGAAGCTACTTGCATCACCTCTCTATGGAGGAAGCCTTTCTCTTCATTCACCTTATTCCTTTTTTCATTTTTTTTTTCAATTTTTTTTTTCAAGTACTATGCTAGGAACTTATTTATTAAAGAGGTGAAAGAGGGATCCCGACTTATTGAGAGCAAAAGAGGTTGTTCCTTTAGATAAGTATGTTATGTCTACCTGTAACATAGTCGTTAAGGTTTTCCCCCTCACCTTACTCTACTTGATTTAGTTGAAAAGGGTTAACCCAAAACAACTGACTAGAGTAGGTTGTACTAGTTAGAGCACAAGCATTGTGTTTTCACCAAGACTCACTCTGAGCTAAACGTATTCTCCATCAAGGCATCATTGACTGAAGACAACAAGTTCTTCATAAAGAGAGAGGACAACATATAACCAAATGTTTATATTTGTACAAGTCTTCTTAGATTTTCCCAGCTTGTCTCGAGAGCCAAACACGGTTTCATGAGAGGCTAGCTTATGGGTACAAGAAAGCAAAGAAAAAAATAGAAGTAAAGCGAGAGCAAAACAAGTAAGCAAAGAAGCAAGAAAGCAAACCAAACCATGTAAGCAAGAAAACAAACATACAAACTAGAAAGCAAAGCAAAGAAAGAAGAAAAGGTTATTCCTACTCCTACACTAAATAGTGCATGGGCCTACTCACATGAAGTGATATTTCTGATGCAGCCACCGGCACATTGGCTGGCCCATGTTGGTGAAGGAATGGTTCACGAAAACCGCAGTCAAGCAAACCAACAAACATGAAAGATAAAACAATGAAGACCAACACACTCCGAGTTTAAACACATCCATAGAAAAGAAAAGAGTAAAAGCAGAAGACAAACACTATGTGGACTTACCATGGTGTTGTGACACACTTTGTATAGATGATACGCATATGCATTCTCTTGACTATGATAGAAAAGAAAACATCAGAAAAAGAGACAACTTATGCCTTGCAAGTGTGCTTGCTGTGAATGATTCCTCTAGTGCATAAGAGATGGGATCATGCGATTCTGGTGGAGGGAGTGAAATCCATGTGTTGGATTGATCTTCAGTGCATATAGATGAGTGATGAGGATCCTTGGGTGTTTCGAAAATTTTCTGATTAGAAGTGGAACTAACCTCGGGACAACGAGGGCTTAACATAACCATCAGCTCACGCTGAAGTGCCTCGATAGCCTGCGGGGTTTCCACTTTGTCAATAGGTAGATCTTCGGAGACCAGTGGATTAGATAGATTAACAACGAGTGAATCAACATCCTGATCAAATGAAGAAGTACAGAGATCACGACAATCATGATCAGAAGATTCAGGATGTTTGTCGCCATCCTCATGATTTGATGAATCATACAGAGGGGTAGATGAGAAGCAAGAATGTTCACCCTTTGCATTTATGGAAAAATTAAATGAAAAGTGAAGTGGATTCTCAATGAATGATTTTTCCTCTCTACTATCAATTGATGGACTGACATCAAGTGTGTTCTGCGAATGATCCTAAGTAGATGCATCCATGGATGGATTTACACAAGGAAAATCATAGATACCAGAATCATCAAAGATGTCAATTAAAAGAGGAGGAGGTGCAGATAGAAGGAGTTTATTCTTCACTGTGGGTTCATGCCCAGATGCTCGGTCATACTATTCATAAATGATAGTGCAGGCTGGTTGTGCAGCATTAACTTCATTAATAGTTGATGCTCGTTCACAAAGAGTGGAGAGTCTGGAACAGAAGAACACAAGATAGTGAAATCTGAAGGATCAACAAAATGCAAAGACAGAGGTTAAGGTAAAAAATGCATGTGACAACCCATGGGCTTCCCAACCAAATCTGCGGAGAAATTAAGAGTAGTGAGGGACGTGTGTGCATATTCTCCCACATCACTCTATGTGGGTGGAGATGTTTGATGAGGGGGAGGCAGACAGTGACTTGTGACAACAACTGTGACTACTTGTGTTTGCACAACTCCCTCACCAAAGTATGTTGAGCGAGGTTTGAAATTTATTTTCATTTTGGGACAAAGTGATTTGGTAAGGTAATATTCGAATCTGTCCATGAGATATTGGAATTTCATCTGGTTTTTCGGAGCTTCAAAATGGAGTAAATGGAAGTGCTGCCAAAAATCCATAGGCTATTCATGCAGGGCCTTCCGTGGTTTTAACATTTTCTTGTCAAAATGATGGAAAATAGATTTGATTAGATCACAAAACTACTTAAATGAGTGCATGCAATTGTGAGGCCAGTTGCGGCACCACCGTTGTGGGGATTCACGAAGTGTGGTTGCAAGCAACATGCTGACCTCAACTTCATCAAACTCTTCCGCATCCTCCAATAATGCAAGGAAGTCGTGTAAGTGCTTAGGCTAGGCCACTTCGCCTTCACCATCATACGTGAGTTCAGATAAGTGATAGAAAAACTCCTTCGTGATTTCAAAGGAATGTGCATCAAACATACATCGCGGAGGGTGGACTACAACGATATCCATGATAGATGTGTGAAGATTCAAAATAGGATGTGAGGACTCAGCTTGTCATCCGGCCCTTCTTTTAGCACCAGAAATGTTGACGGTGTTGTAACCGTTAACATTCAGGGGATCTCCCCGATATGAAGTCCCAAATATACCTCACACCATTTGGTGTATGAGTCCCATTTGGTACGATGGCCTGGTTTCCATTATCATAAATAGTTGCCTTAGCTCTTGCTTTTCAGCACATGAAGGTGTTTACTTTGTCTTTGAATAACAAGGTTCACGTGCCTAGTGAGTGCTTAGTGTCGCTTGTGTCAAAGTTCTTTCACTGCAAAGGCAGAGGGTGGAAGTGAGTCTTAGGTTGAAAGGGAATAGTCCCAACTCTACTAGAGACACACAACACAACAAGACATGTGCAACTTATGGAGGAGTAGTCCACACGGATGCGACAATCACAAACACAAGGTGAACATATAACACATACAACACCCAACGGAATAGTCCACATGAGTGTGACAGGTGTTATAACAAGTTTACAAGAACGAATCTATCGAGTGTTCGGTGGGATATCCCACATGGGCGAGACAACATTAACAACTAATACAACAAATTTCCAATAGAATACGTATTGAAACAACTGAAATAGTTCAACTGTCTTAATACAGTTTAAAGAAACATGCATTACAAGCATCTAAAGAATAGTCTTACAAACGAATACAATAAATGTGTGAAAACATTATGGCGTGTTAACAGGATTCTGAATTAAGCAAAAGTTCCAAGACACATCCATACACCATTACATCACTAACCCCGATAGCGGGGCATTGGAGCCACTGCTCGCTCCTCAAAGAAAATATTACAGACTCTCAAGACTATGTGGGAGGAGCCAAGGTGAATGCATGTACAAATGAGGGGTATATATAGCCAAGGGTGAAATTGACCCTTGTGACTGTTCAACTTCCCTCATGACTATTTGACTTACATGACTCTTCAACTTTACATGTGTGTCTCTTGGACTTCCACATTACACTACATTGATTACAATAGTATGGCCCACAGTAGTGATGTGGCCGAGATGACTTATGACATGACTCGACGCAACAGAGCTGGTATGTTCATGCTATTGACAGTGTCCATGTCGAGTTGCAATGTTGTTGAGTGATGAATGTGCTCTTGGTGTATCATAGCTTCACCTCCGCATGGCAAGGTGTGCGGAGTCATCAATGGTCTTGGTGTTCGCTTGATGTTGCACGTGCATGTCTCTCCTTCATGTGTACCTAGCATGCTCCATGTGTTTTTCTATTTGCAAGCAAGTCTCCTAGCATGCACTCCTTGTTCATCCTGTTCGTCTTCACACCATGTCTCATCTGTGTACTTGTATCTGCAATCGCTCATGACGAGAGGATGCATTATGCATTATCTTTCATTTTCGGATGCAGGTGATCGGGAGAGAGGACAAGGCTTTGAAACTGCACAGAGCACATTTCAAGTCGGGATGCGGCCTCTGGGCACTCTTAATGAAAATTGCATAGAGGTCACGAAGAGGCTGGGATGGGTAGTCTGGATCAACAGTGAATGTCTACGGGATGTGGTTCAGATGGAGGGAAGATCTGTGCAATTTTTCCAGGGAGACAGTGCAGGCAGCAGGGGGACATTGGCAGTGAAAACTATGCAGATTATCTAGGGAGTCTAATAGCAGGCTGCAGGAGCTCACTGGCAAAAGCTACACAGAGATGGGAGGCTAGCCTACAGGACATCCCTACGCATTTTTTGGGCTAAGAGGGATGCTGGGCAGCTTGGAGAGAACCCATGAAAACTATGCAGTTTTCAAGAGGACCAGTAAGCTGGCTGACAGGGTGACGGGCTAATAGAACTGCACAAATTTTGAGGATAGTGTAGTGACAGGGAACGTGTGTCTGTCCAACATATCTTTGCAATTTATTCAGTCAACATAGGTGGGCATGCTTGGCAGCTTCTATGCAATTTTTTGGAGGAGTGAGGCCCAGGGTCACTACCTAATCAAACTCTCTGGTTGACCAGATGGAGACTTGATAGTTTTCTTGCGAGAAGTGCATACTAAGATGGCATACTGAGAAAATTCTTCACTATTCTAGGTGACAGTTAGTTGGGTTGACTCCAATATTGCGTAGTACAGATTGCCTAGGAGGCAGCCTCAAGATCTGCGTAATTCTGGGCAGCAGTACATGATCACTGAGGGTTGAGACTGTGCAGTGTTTTTCAATGGAGGTCTGGCTATTGGGGAGTGGTCTGGTTGACAAAGTTTCAGCAAAATGACTAAGTGTGTCAGGGAGTGAACTTGTGCATGCATGACCTTGTGAACACACACTCAACATGACTCGATGACAAGACACTTAAACCATCAAGATAACATACACTCAGTGTGACTGACCAACGGGTGTGAGCGACAAGCGCGACACTTGAGATAGACATTCAGACGACCGTGAAGAAACTTGTGCGACAGTGCATACAACATTGTGTGTGAGTGTGATATATGTTTACAGAGCGAGCACAACTCAAACACAACTTTCAACATCACTAGAATGAGGTCATAAGCGTGACATAGCAATCAACATGCCAAAGATGATAGTTGGTGAAGCAAGTGAAAAGGAAGCAAGACATATAGAAGAAACACATAAAATGACTTTTCGTGTTTGCGCACATGCATGTTACTGAGGACAGGATGATATGACAATGACAAGTAGTCCTGCAAACTCAACTAAGAGGTGTACTTTGAAAGTTGTTCTTTACTTACCATACTTACCCTCAAGATGATCATGCATCTGACGAAGTTTTCATGTGGCCCTAATGTTTTCCATTACTTGGTTCCATTGTCCTTCTCCTCAAGTCCTTGGAAGCGATTTCAACATATCAACTTTTCTTGTAGTCACTGAGAGGTAGATCTATGCAATTTTAGCGAAAAGTGACTTAAACCGAAAAGAGGCCTTGGGAGGCTCATCTGCGTAGTTTATACATGCAAGACAGGTAGGCAGCTTGGACAACACTGTGCAGTTTTGAGGCACAAGACACTTTTACGGGATGGGGGTCCTGGGAGGACAACTCTGTGAAATTTTTTATTGCAGTGTAGTTGGACTGCTCTACGCATTTCTGGAGAGCAGTGCTCGCTGCCTGACTGCTCTGTGCATTTTTGGAGAGCAGTGCTGGCTGGACTCTCTGTGGGCTGCAGGGTTTCAGCAGGCAAGGGAAGTTGGGTCTCTGCGCACTGTAGGGTTTCATCAGGCAAGGGAGGAATCTTGAAGGTTGCAGAAGCAAAGCACATAGTTCCCAGAAGTTAGATGAGGCTAGGTTGTTCGAGAAAATGGATAAGTGTGAGATCTATGAAACATATGTAAACATTGATAGGACTTGACTGTGATCACACAGGGACACTTAGTGACACGACGTAGACCATCCAGAATGCATAAGACATACTTTGCTTGATGCAACAACCTTCATGACAAGAGTGTGTGAAGTGAGAATGCAACCTATTTATGTGATGACAACCACTCATACGCACACAATTCCCTTGAAGCAAAACAACATTCCCTTTGCATGAAAAACAACAACCCCTATGCCTGAAAATTACACATGCTGCATAAAGATGAGAACACGGACAACTCTTAGGATCAAGGAGGGAAGCTTGAAATCATCAGCTTACCAGTAAGTGACCAAGGATGATCGAGCACAGTATCTAAGGTAGGCTCCAAAATTTGCATGCAAGCAAAAATTTTGGAGGGTGGTTGTAGCTGCTACAACATGTAACAAAGAACTTACTTCTAAATATTTATTTTTCATCCTTAAAATTCTTCACTTGCCTTATAGAACCATTACTATATGGTAAACTATCATAAACAAATAACAAATGAGTTAGAAAAATTGTTCTTTCAATCATGATAACAACAATTTACTCATTTCTTCTAGCTTCTTATAGGCCCTCTACTCAAATATTTAGCCACTAATAATAACAATTGAGGAAAGAAAGAGCACTATTATCTTAACCCTTTATTAGGCTTAAATAATGTTGAGGTTTATCCATTAATAAGGATTACAAATGACACTATACTAATAGACCCTATTATCCATTTAACCATTAGTAAACTGAAAGCAGTTTATAATAGAATTAATCTTAGGTATAATCAACTTGGTCTACCATACATCTTTGATAAATCCAATTACAAAACCATGGTTGTTTGACCTTTTATTTTTATAGTATGAATAAAATTCTAAAATAACCGTATTTCTTTATGAATTTTTCTTCCTACTTGAAATTAGATTGTTTATGTGAGATAATAGTTGAAAAAACTTTTAACCCACGAGGCATATAATAGATAGTGATGGGGTGTTCTATTAAGGCACTTTGTGGTGAAAATGCCACTGGTTCGAAATCCCATGGGAAAAAATCAAGACATGTTAAGGGTTGGTGTGGCCCAGGTTGGGTGTAATCCTACTCACATGTTCAACCACACAATTTTATCATTATTAAAAGAAGCTAATGTTTCCCCTTAAAGAAATTTTCAATTCTTGGATTGTCTTATTAATGATAAAACTAGAGAAATACATGGATAACTTTAAAATTTCCACTATATTATCCCTAAAAAAAATTGTAATATAATTACCTCTATCATTATTCATTTCCCATATGGAAATAAAATTACCTCTATCATTTTTTGTTTCCCATATAGTAATCGCTCGTTTTCTATAATTAGCATATTGATGGAAATGTTTTATAACTTTGACTCATTTTTCTGGCCATATAGCCACAACTCCTCATCCTCGATTTCGATTCTCTCAAATATGGTAACTTATTATATTTCTCCTCTAGTACTTTAACTCATTACGTGTTTCATCAATAAATACAATTCGTTCATTATTTTCAAATATCTCATATACCTCTCTTTCATTATCATTAAATTTCTTATTTGAATTCCTAAAGCTTTTTGTTGCCCAATGATAACTACTTTTGAAACCTTCTTCAATGAGGCTTCAAATTAATGATTAGGGTGAGGTATTGTAAGTTGCAACTCACAAAGGTTGTTTGGAAACAAATTTATTGAAATTTAGTTGGTCGTACAGCAAAGAACATGGCCCAACACGTCATTTGTGACTTCTTCATCCTAATGCTGCCCTGGTCAATACAGAGATTTAGTTTTTTCCCTAAATTCCTAATTCCTTTTTCCATGTTATTTCTTCGCCCACCTATAAACCACTTTATAATGAATTACAATTAAAGAACAATCAAGTAACTTATAATTCAAGTAACGCAATGGGCAAGAATTTACTCTCATTACCTTCACTTACACGCCACGCCCATTCACCACGGCTCCCACCCGACCATTTGAACGCATTCCACAACCACCTGGTTCAATTAATGTATTTTCCATGTTATTACCCCTCTACTTTATAGGAATGTTGTTGACTGTATGTATATTAAAGTATATAAATTAAAAAGAAATGGGAGAATTTGTTTATAGAATTTTATTTTTATTTTTTTTTTGGAAAAGTTTAAGATAAATTTTTTCTAAATTATCATAATTTTAATTTAGGAAAGTTAATATTGTTATAAATATTTTAAGGTTGAGATTTATGATAAGTATACATAAAATATTAAAAAAGATAATTTTCACTTTTCAATTTTTTATAGTCTCATAAAAATAACAATTTGTTTTGACTCTTAATTTTTTTATGAATTGTCAAATATCTTCTTTCACTATAGATTTTATTAAAGTTTGATTTTAGTTTAATAATGTTGTTTTTCTTCATTAAACTTGTTAAAACAAATATATATTTTTTATTTACTAAATTATGGTTGATTATCTCTTCATGGTATCTTAATTTTCTCTTATCCTCTAATTCTATATCAAATTACATTTTTCTCCTTAAATTTACATGTAATATTATTTTTAATATTATTAAAATATTGTAAATTTTTCTTTTCCTCATACCCCAATGATTTCAGACAACACTTGGCATCTTTACACGAGCCTTGTCTAAGCCACAAGGAGTTTTGGTTGGAATTTGAAGCAACTTTAGGAATACTCTTCTTTTCCATGTTGTTTATCAGGTGAATGCATGAAGATGGGTTACACTTTTGGGCCAAAATGTGGCCATGAAATTTCAAACTTTTACTCTTTTATCGAATTTAAGCTCTCAAAATTCATATAAGGGTTGTGAATCTTGATTCAGAGTAAAAAACAATTTGTGGAGAATTATGTTGTTTTCCTAATGATTGTTTTTGAAAAAAAAAATTGTGTCCTATAATCTGTCAATTTTCCATTAAATGAAATTCATGCAGGAGCATAAGCTCTTCATTTTTATTGTGTCATTTAACCAAGAGAGTCAAACCAGTTACCGAGGGAGTTGGTTTCTTAAGATTGATTCCATTCTTTATTTTGTATAAACCAATGCTTTTATGAGAATTATATGGCTGTGAGGAATATTGTAATGAAATATTCTCCTTAAAAGAGATTTCGAGAATATTGAGTGGGTTAGAGAGAATGAAGGACCGTTCGATTAGTGGTAGATTGAGGAGATAAAAAGTCCTAAGTTACAGGGTCTAGTTGAATTTTTTTGGATCTTAGAGATTCTTGGATCTGAAACTAATTTGATTTCCATCATGTATAAAATTATTTTATGTAAATTATGAGGGAAAGAAGAAAGTGAGTGTGCTTGAAAATAGACAAGCCAAAAGTTGTGGAAGCCTATATGGGCTTCAATGCCAGGAAGGTCAAAGAAATGAAAATCGGGCCACACGAGAAGACAAATAATTTTATTTTTCTTAATAGAAATGTATGTACGAAATTATTAAAGAATGGAATTCATTATGTTATTTTTATTACTGATATAAAATTGGTAATTACAAGAACACTCAAAGAGTCATCTCTCTTCCGAGAAATTACAAGATTTAGAATGACAACATGATCCTTACTGAGATTGACTATTGTGGCATTTAACAGATAAATATCCTTGCATAGCAAGATAAATTTGTAGGCTACCTGGCACACAAAGTAGACTTAGTCTAAAGATCGACACAGACACAAACACTCATCCTAAAAGATCCAGCCACTTTAGGTTCTTCTCTATTCTCGCACATAGAGACACAGGCTTCTTAGATCCTTACTCTAGACTTGACCTGAATGCCTTCATCTGGGCATTCCTCTTCTTTATACAGCCAATTCCTTGAGAAAAATCTTCCCCAGTGAAATCCATGGCTTCAAAAGTAAGATTCCTTCGTATCAATTATCCTTGCAAGGAAATCGTCCGAAAAAGAAGGATTTGATAGTCCCGTGCAAGGGTATTAGAATCCTTACAATTATTATGTGACATAAAGAAAGTAAAATGTTAGGAATCATTGCTTTCGGGTAACCTTGGAAGGACATCCACACAGAGATTCTCAAACATATCTAGTACTATGTGCTGGTGTGTACAAAATGGAGATTCTTTTATGAAGAACCCATGAAAGAAACATCTAACACCATTGTCGGTTAGAAAGACTTTACAGTACAAAAAATGACACTTGTGGGTGGGTATAGTAACTATGTTGGAAATGATCTATGAGACTTGTGGAAAAGAATTGGACCGTAACTTCTTTTTCAGATTCCCAAATCTGATCTTCATGATTTTCTAGAGGTTGAAGAAAATCAATTTCTTCAAAAGGACTATCGTCTGTATTTGATTGATGATGAAAGTCATTGTATTCCATTCTGGTCCCATCAGTGCTTGAGGCAAGTTGCCTCGCACGAATCCTTTGGCTTACGAACCAGTGAGTATGACCACATCTCCTTATTGCATTTAGGAAAGTGATATCTTCTATTTCCATGACATCTTTAAGACTTTTATAGAAAACTCTAGTATGGAGTGAGCCGGGTACAGAAAAACCATCAATCTTCAACCGTGTGAACTGATAGGGCATGTTGAGGATAGCACTGAGACCATAGATTTTCAACCAGTCTATAAACCAATCTGGGAGAGGATCTTCTTGATTCATTCTTTCTGTTGGCCAGTCTTCATAGCTAAAATCAAATTGGAGATGATAGAAGAAATTGCAAGAGATATTTTCTAAATTCATCATTTGGAAGAAAGCGGACTTTTGTCTTTCTAGATCAAAATCAGTCCTTCTAAGAGGATTGTTGAATTGTTTAATTATGAGTCTGCAATTTCCAATTCTGTTATCATCTTCATAGTAAATTTCATAAGCGATGTTCCCAATATGAGCCAAATAATCAAGTTCTTGAATGGCCAAATCATTTTCAACTTCTTGATCATCCCAAGTCCAGAGATTGGGAATACCTTCTCTCCACCTTATCTCTTTTACTGGGTACCATTCATCATCATGATCAAATAGCATGGTACGACTGATATTGGGATACCTAACCCATCCATAAGGGGTTTCTATTTCAACACAATCTTTGACTCTTCTTATGAAATTGCAGGCTAAAGAATGAATAGAATTCTTTTCTAAGAATTCCCTGGATAGCATATCAACAAAAGAATTCTTGTGGCCAGGAATGAATTCAGTTTCAAAATTATATTGACTGAGTGTCATCATCCATCTTACCATTGCAGCATCTTCAAAATCACATTTTTGGATGGCAAATTTTAATGCCTAACAATCAGCCTTTACTAAAAACTTTGTATAGATAACAAAATCTTTGAATTTTTCAATTCCCAGACAAACTGCTCTGATTTCTTTCTTGAGGCTTGCCCAATTTTTCTAAGTGGTAGACCATAAAACAAAGGCATATCGATAGATTTCTAGAGGTTCTTTCTTTTTCTCTGGATTTTCTTGGCAAAGAACAGCTCCCCATCCAATATTACTAGCATCTGTCATGATTACCTTTTTCCAGTTTTCTTGTATTGGACTTAAAGGCTGTATTTTGAAGATCCTTACTTTGATTCTCCGAACAGCTTTAGTGCATTCTTCATTCCATGGGATCGGTCCTTTTTGTAACCTTTGGTTCAAATTTTTTCTTTCTTGGGCGCAATGCTGAAGAAATTTAGATACATAATTAAGGCTTCCTAGAAACCTCTGCAGCTACGTTTTATCTAAAATTTCATTAGGAAAATTATCAATAAAATTCAAAATCCTCTAGATTACTTGGTAGGAGCCAAACTATATATTGTATCCCAAAAAGTCTAGCATTGTCTTAAATAATTTCATCTTTGATTCAGAAAGAACTATTCCTTTTTCTTTTACTCTCTGGAGGAACATCTTCAAATGCTTGATATGAGCAGGAATATCTTCTGAATAAATTAAAATATCATCAATATACTTTTTAAGAAAATTTTCCATACCTTCAAAGGTTTCATCCATGATGCGCTGAAAGGCTGAAGGGGCATTTATCAACCCAAAAGGCATTATGTTCCATTCAAAATGGCCTTCTGGTACTGAAAAAGCAGTCTTCCATTTGTTTGATTCTTTGATCCCTACCTGCCAAAATCCTAATTTTAAGTCAAATTTAGAAAAAATATTTGACCTAGAGATCTGTGCCAAGATGGTAGATGGTTTTGGAAGAGGATAGGCATCATAGTCAAGTAGATTATTCAAAGGTTTATAATTTACTACTAGTCCGGGCTTTCCTCTGGCTACTTCAACATGCTTGTTAACATAGAATGCAAAGCAAGCTATTGGACTCTTACTTTTCCTGATCAAACCTTTCTTTAAGAGTTCATTGATCTCTTTTTTGTAGAGGGTTAACTGATCTTGATTCATTGGAATGGCCTTTGATCTTATGAGTTTTCCATTAAAATCCTTTTTTAATGGTAGCTCAACTTCATGCTTATTTACATGCCAAAAAGCATTAGGATCCTCTAAACAACATTCGAGAAACTTATTTTTGAGATCCATTATTTCTTTATCAAATTTTCCTTGTTCCATATTTTCATCTATCCTTAGGATTTATTTCTTCTTTTCCGTCTTTTCCAACAAATTCTCCAATATTTCAACTCATTTTATTCTATTGGGTGAGCTTGAATTTATGAAAGGGAAAAATAATTCCTTACCTTCCAATTCTAGAAAATAGCCGAACCTCTTCGTTTGTTGGTCAAAATTTGCACCATGTTTCTAGAAATTTTGAAAGAAAGGTGTTCCCAAGTACATAGCATAATCCATACCTATGACAATTAGACAAACAACTTTGATTCCAAGGGATGGAATTTCTGATCCATCCGTGAAACCTAAACCCTGATGGCTATTTTTCTGTGTTGACTGAATAATTATTTCGTCATGAATGCTGAAGAAATTTGTCTTAGTATGTTCTTCTTCAAATTTACTTTTATCTGGTATAAAAGTAATCATGATTATTCTCCTTCTGTCATATACAATATTTCCATGTGGATTTGGTGGAGGTGAAGAAAATTGACAGAAAGTTTTAGAACAGCGTGGATGGTCACATACAACAGCTAGGGAATTACTGGAGGAAACAATTTCACTCAAAACTATTTTTTTACAGTATGGAGAAATGTAGGATCAACTGAAAATGTGGGACTAGTATTTACAGATGTAGAAATATTTACAGAAGGTCCACCACGCTCAGCTCGTGACTCTGGAAAGATAGTATGGACATTACCATCCCTGATGGTAAAGATTGTGGAGGAATTGACAGGAGAAGTTCGAGTTGGTTTTTTGACAGATTCCCATTTAGTAACCCATTCGGAAGGAGGTTTCAATTCAGATCAGGGAATCATCTGGGGTGTAATAAGATTCATGCCATAATCATGGGTGATTAAAGTGGTGAATTCAGATTGTGATGAGACAAATTTAACCATAGAAGGAGTAGTGTTTTTATAGAATTTGACTACTGAGGACCACCATATGGCTATGTTTTTACTATCATCGTCAAAATCATCATAACCATGTGTTTGTAAGCCTAACATCAATGCATTTATAGCATTTGGATTTGTTAAGGCTATGAAGAAATCAGGAAAGCATGACCATGAGGCTGGGCCATAGGCAAGGGTCCCTTGGCATCCACCAATAAGGGCTTTAGGAAAAGTTCTCCATCTTCGATAAAAAACACAAGAGAAAAAGGCAACATCTTGGCCTTTTCAGCGTAGAGGCTAGATACCTATTTGGACGTGGCCAAAATGGGCAAAATTATAGCCTGCTTTTCTGGCAGCATCAAACTTGGATTGATTTATGGTATTCAGAGAATGGAGGATATTGTTATTTGAGATTGTTTGCAAAACTTATTCTTTGACCTTATATCTCTAGAACTGAATGGAGTCCAGTAATCCTAAGTTTTTGTAAACATTTTTCAAATCTATTTTTGGAAGAGTCCAAGAATCAGATGCAACAGGTTCTGAAAATAGATTAACAGACTTATCAAGAACTATAGACTTTGTAACAGATGAGTTTCTTTTCTCTATATTCGCTTCTTCTTGTTCTTTTAGAATATCTTCAACAGATTTATCCCCAAATTCATGACGAGAACTATATACAAATAAAGAATCCATGACAGAGTGAAGAATTAAGTATAGTAGAAAACAACTCACTTATGCAACTTCAGAGTAATAGATATAAATCTTCAGAATGCTATGTACCATATTGATCAGTATTGTGATCGTAAACAGAGCAGATTTCGTGGTTCGTCCTGGAAAGAAGTTCTAATCTCCTAGTCTTCAAATGCCATAGATGCCATCCTTGACTTAACAGGCAATAGACATTATTGAGACTCAAGAAAGCTCAGATGTTCCCAACAGTATGCTCAAACGAAATGCAACTTGGCTCTGATACCATTTTATTACTGATATAAAATTGGTAATTACAAGAACACTCAAAGAGTCATCTCTCTCCCTGCAAGTATCTTTTATCAATTTTTCTCCTTTCACCCTTATGGCCTGCAAATCTCTGGGTAGGTTGGGTTTGGATAACATTCTTTGTATTTTTGGCGAAAATTCTAGAGTCACAAGGGGAGATGGAATAGTAACAGGATTGGATTCCATCTTTTCTGCTACAAAATTATCAACATTTAGAATTCTCTTCTACCTAGCTTGATTTAAGAAACTTTTCCTCAAGGATTCCTCTCTCTGATTAGAGGAAGGATAATACCACTCATAAAAGGAAATCCATTGATTGTTGGATTTCATCCTTTTTCTCCATTCCTCATTTTTCTAAATGTTGAAATTTTTCCTTTCTTCTTTAGGTAGCAGTCCGAGTTCTTCAACATATCTGCTTTTAGATTTATGTGTGAAAATGTCCCAATTAAACATTTTCTTTTTCCATTGATTGTCAGGATCATATGGACTAATTCCTTTATAGATTTTCAGAAAGGAAGAAATTTCATTATCTGAAGAAATTTCCACATGCGTTGGAATTTTATTTTTGGGATTTTCTCTGTATGATGGAATTTCTGATCCATCTGTGAAACCTAAACCCTGATGGTTGTTTTTCTGTGTTGATTGAATAATTATTTCTTCATGAATGTTGAAGAAATTTGTCTTAGTATATTCTTCTTCAGATTTATTTTTATCTGGTATAAAACTAATCATGTTTATTCTCCTTCTGTCATCTTCAATATTACCATGTGGATTTGGTGGAGGTCAAGAAAATTGACAGAAAGTTTTAGAACAGTGTGGATGGTCACAGACAACAGCTAGGGAATTACTGGAGGAAACAATTTCACTCAGAACTAATTTTTTTACAGTATGGAGAAATGTAGGATCAACTGAAAATGTGGGACTAGTATTTACAGATGTAGAAATATTTACAGGAGGTCCACCACACTCAGCTCGTGACTTTGGAAAGATGGTATGGACATTACCATCTCTGGTGGTAAAGATTGTGGAGGAATTGACAAGAGAAAGTCGAGTTGGTTTTCTAATGGATTCCCATTTACTCTTTGAAACATCTGGTTCCCCTGCAAAACATAAATGGGAACTTTTTGATGGACAGATCTATGAAACTGACAATGATTTTCCACCTTGGAAAAATTTTGTCATCAGAAAAAATGATGGGAAAATCTTCAAACTTTTCCCAATCTAGATAGAGGACTCGGTGAAAGACTTTGTCCTTGCCACAAACTGGACTAATCTTGCTCTTTCCAGTTTGGAAAAATATCTGAGAAACCGGCATAAATCCATAGAAGAAATGAATAACATTCTAAAAAACTTAATGAATAGAATGTTGCAAAAGCAGGATTATGCTTTGGTTTGTTTGAATGATAATGTCAAGACTTTAGCAGAAAATGATAAACATATCGCTGAAAGGTTGGATAAACTCATGATATCCACAGAAAAGAAGATAGTTGATGTAGCGATAGTTCATGGGAAAGAAATTGTTAGAGTAAATTCCAGTCTTGATGTTATAAAGAAGCAAGTTTTGAATGTTTCCAATTCTGTTGAATTATTGAAGAAGAAGCCTTCATCAGACTCTTACAAATCCACTACCTTGTTCAGTGAACCTTCATCACAGTTGCCCTACACTATCTCTGGTTCAGTATCAAGTCTTATAAAACAACCTGTAGAAATAGAGTTTACCAAACGAGGAACCTCTTATCCATATAGTCTTTTTGCTGCCCCAAGTTATTTTGGACATCTAAAATCAAATCCCATAACATCCTCACATTCTAGTACATCAACCAGTTCCTCTTTAACAGAATGGATCAAAATGAAAAACGCAAAGGAGGAAAATGTAAAAGAAGAAGAAATAGGAAAAAGGAAGAAAATAGTGGTATAGAGATAGATGATGAGGAACCTTCCCTAGAAAAACTTGAGGAGTATGTACAAAATTTTTCTCCTCAAGACAAAGCTTAGTTTAACATTCCTGAAGATCATATGGTCCATGCAACCACATCCAGATCTACCTGGAACTCTACCTGGAGCCCTGCCCCAGACAGAAGAGACTTGATGAAATCTGAATATCATAAATATTGGTCTGCATCTTCCACATATTTGTGGAATATAGATAATTTCACTCAGGCAAAAGTTTTGTCAGTTTTGCATTCTATGCCTGTTTTTTATAGAACTTATTTGGCTAACGATATTGGACCTTTTAATTCTACCAGAAGAATTATTGGAGGGTTTGAAGACTCATGGTTAAAAGTTGAAACATTGAAAGATCCCACTCTGTTAACAACATGGGAAAATTCATAAGTTTTGAATGTAGATGGAAGTGTATACATGGACCCGACAACATCACTCCCTGTAAACAATATGATTGGTTGTTTACTTTATGGCATCACTGTATATTTCATTGGGTTTCCACAGATTAACAATGATTTAACTACTATTACTTTGGTTGCTATGAAACTCCATAATATGCAGCATTTTGATGAATATTTTAATGAGTTCCTACACAGGTTGCATACTTTATCTCCTGAACTCATTCTTGAACCAAAATGGAAAGAAATATTCATCTCTTATTTACCATTATGGGTTTCACAAGCCATAGTCACCAAATTACCTGGAAAGATTGGTGACTACAAATTTGGAGTTATTCGGCAAGCAATTAAAGCAATAATTGTTGAAGTCTGCTCACAGATGAAAATTTCTCGAGCAGCCACAAATCCAATAAATCCACATGGGTATCAACAACTATGCAAACAATGGCATCTTTCTGCCCCTAAAAATTCAGGGGGAAGAGAACAAAGTGTTTACAAGAAAAAGAAGCACTCTAGAAGGAATTTTTTTGGCAAAAGAATCATTCATCAAAAAAAACCAAAGGATAACAAAAAGACACAACTATACTCTAGACAGAAGGAAGTCAAGTGTTACCATTGTAACCAGAAAGGACATATTTCCCCAAATTATCCAGACTTACAAAAAGATAGAAAGAAAGATAAATCAGAGAAAGGTAAGAAGAAAATCTTCTACAAAAATAAATCTGGAAAGGTAAATTATTTGAATTTGCCTAAAAGTTTTGAAGAAATCACTAGTGAAGAAGAATCAGATTATGTAAATAGATTTAATTC
This sequence comes from Pinus taeda, assembly GCA_000404065.3. Classification (NCBI taxonomy): domain Eukaryota; kingdom Viridiplantae; phylum Streptophyta; class Pinopsida; order Pinales; family Pinaceae; genus Pinus; species Pinus taeda. The sequence goes on from APFE031292518.1 coordinate 32,940, forward strand.
TGACTCTAACACTTCTGATTCTGAGGATGAATATTGTAATGATCCCCACTGTGTAGAATGTTTTAAAGATAATTGTGATTGCAGTGATCGAGATGTCTGCCAGTGTCATTCTCTAAATATGGTGAAACAACCTAAGATAGAAGAACAAACAAGAAATTTGTTCGCACAAATGATGGCAACGACAGATCCCCAACTGAAAGAAATGTATAAAGAATTGTTGGTAAATCAGTTAAGTTCAAAACCAGCAAAGCAGAATAATCCTAACAGAGGATATGTGCCACCAGCATCTCTTTTCTCAGTAGAAGCTTTGACAAGACAATTCAGGCAAGAATATTTTGGTGAAGATCTACTACAAACCTTTCCTAGCATCCATAGAGCAATAAAGGAACTGAGAAAGATAGTGAAGGAGAACCAAAGGCTTTGTATTGAAAGTCATAGGACTGTTAACTTAGAAGAATGAAAGCTGAAAATGAACAAGGATTCAGTTCAAAACAACCTGTTTTCTTAGCCCGAACACATAATTATACTTATCATCAGAAACCGTTTAAAGGAGTAGAAATTCATGAGCATGATTATGATGAAGAAACAGATTGAACTGGTCTAGGATGCAATCAAATTACTGGAGATGTGATGTATTGCATTAAGCTCAAAGTCAAAATTGGTACCAGATTTGAATACTGGAAAGTTCTCATGGATACTGGTTCCAGGCTTAATATTGTAAATAATTCAGTTGTAGAATCTCATCTCTTAAGACCTACAAGTTGTCCAATAGTCACAACGGCCAGCGAAGATATCAAGACCCCTTCAAAAGTTTCAGTGGATATCTTTCTTACAGAATCACTTGGAATCAAAGTTGTTTGTCCAATTTTCATAGGTATGGATTGTGCTATGTACTTGGGAACACCTTTCTTTCAAAATTTCCAGAAACATGGTGCAAAGTTTGACCAACAAACAAAGAGGTTCGGCTATTTTCTAGAATTGGAAGGTAAGGAATTATTTTTCCCTTTCATAAATTCAAGCTCACCATAAAACGAATTGAAAGATTGGAGAATTTGTTTGCAAAGATGGAAAAGAAGAAAGAAATCCTAAGGATAGATGAAAATATGGAACAAGGAAAATTTGATAAAGAAATAATGGATCTCAGAAATAAGTTTCTCGAATGTTGTTCAGAGGATCCTAATGCTTTCTAGCATGTAAATAAGCATGAAGTTGAGCTACCATTAAAAAGGGGTTTTAATGGCAAACTCAAAAGATAAAAGGCCATTCCAATCAATCAAGAGCAGTTAACCCTCTGCAAAAAAGAGATCAAAGAACTCTTACAGAAAGGTTTGATCAGGAAAAGTAAGAGTCCAACAGCTTGCTTTGCATTCTATGTTAACAAGCATGTTGAAGTAACCAGAGGAAAGCCTAGAATAGTAGTAAATTATAAACCTCTGAATAATCTACTTGACTATGATGCCTATCCTCTTCCAAAACCATCTACCATCTTGGCACAGATCTCTAAGTCAAAGATTTTTTCTAAATTTGACTTAAAATCAGGATTTTGGCAGGTAGGGATCAAAGAATCAAACAAATGAAAGACTGCTTTTTTAGTACCAGAAGGCCATTTTGAATGGAACATAATGCCTTTTGGGTTGATAAATGCCCCTTCGGCCTTTTAGCGCATCATGGATGAAACCTTTGAAGGTATGGAAAATTTTCTTAAAATGTATATTAATGATATTTTAATTCATTTAGAAGATATTCCTGCTCATATCAAGCATTTGAAGATGTTCCTCTAGAGAGTAAAAGAAAAAGGAATAGTTCTTTCTAAATCAAAGATGAAACTATTTAAGACAATGATAGACGTTCTGGGATACAATATACAGTTTGGCTCCTACCAAGTAATCTAGAGGAGTCTGGATTTTATTGATAATTTTCCTGATGAAATTTTAGATAAAACACAGCTGCAGAGGTTTCTAAGAAGCCTTAATTATGTATCTAAATTTCTTCAGCATTGTGCCCAAGAAAGAAATCTTTTGAACCAGAGGTTACAAAAAGAACTGATCCCATGCAATGAAGAATGCACTAAAGTTTTCCAGAGAATCAAAGAAAGGATCCCTGGAATCCAACCTTTAAGTCCAATACAAGAAAATTGGAAAAGGGTAATCATGACAGATGCTAGTAATATTGGATGGGGAGTTGTTCTTTGCCAAGCAAATCCAGAGAAAAAGAAAGAACCTTTATAAATTTGCCAATATGCCTCTGGATTATGGTCTACAACTCAGACAAAATGGGCAAGCCTCAAGAAAGTACTTAGAGCAGTCTATTTGGGAATTGAAAAATTCAAAGATTTTTTTATCTATACAAAGTTTTTAGTAAAGACTAATTGTCAGGCATTAAAATTCACCATCCAAAAATGTGATTTTGAAGATGTTGCAATGGTAAGATGGATGATAACACTCAGTCAATATAATTTTGAAATTGAGTTCATTCCTGGCCACAAGAATTCTTTTGCTGATATGCTATCCAGGGAATTCTTAGAAAAGAATTCTATTCATTCTTTAACCTGCAATTTCATAAGAAGAGTCAAAGATTGTGCTGGAATAGAAACCCCTTATGGATGGGTCAGGTATCCCAATATCAGTCGTACCATGCTATTTGATCATGATGATGAATGATACCCAGTAAAAGAGATAAGGTGGAGAGAAGGTATTCCCAATCTCTAGACTTGGGATGATCAAGAAGTTGAAAATGATTTGGCCATTCAAGAACTTGATTATTTGGCTCATATTGGGAACATCGCTTATGAAATTTACCATGAAGATGATAACATAATTGGAAATTGCAGACTCACAATTAAACAATTCAACAATCCTCTTAGAAGGACTGATTTTGATCCAGAAAGACAAAAGTCTGCTTTCTTCCAAATGATGAATTTAGAAAATATCTCATCCAATTTCTTTATCATCTCTAATTTGATTTCAGCTATGAAGACTGGCCAACAGAAAGAATGAATCAAGAATATCCTCTCCCAGATTGGTTTATAGATTGGTGGAAAATCTATGGTCTCAGTGCCATCCTCACCATGCCCTATCAATTCACATTGTTGAAGATTGATAGTTTTTCTGTACCCAGCTCACTCCATACTAGAGTTTTGTCTAGAAGTCTTAAATATGTCATGGAAATAGAAGATATCACTTTCCTAAATGCAATAAGGAGATGTGGTCATACTCGTTGGTTCGTAAGCCAAAGGATTTGTGTGAGACATCTTGCCTCAAGCACTGATGGGACTAGAATGGAATGCAATGACTTTCATCATCAACCAGATCTAGGCGATAATCCTTTTGAAGAAATTAATTTTCTTCAACCTCCAGAAAGTCATGAAGATCAGATTTGGGAATCTGAAAAAGAAGTTATGGTCCAATTCTTTCCCACAAGTCTCATAGATCATTTCCGACATAGTTACTATACCCACCCACAAGTGTCATTTTTTGTACTGTAAAGTCTTTATAACCGACAATGGTGTTAGACGTTTTTTTCATGGGTTCTTCGTAAAAGAATCTCCATTTTGTACACACCAGCACATAGTACTAGATATGTCTGAGAATCTCTGTGCGGATGTCCTTCCAAGGTTACCCGAAAGCAATGATTCCTGACATTTTACTTTCTTTATGTCACATAATAATTGTAAGGATTCTGATACCCTTGCACGGGACTATCAAATCCTTTTTTTTGGACGATTTCCTTGCACGGATAATAGATATGAAGGAATCTTACTTTTGAAGCCATGGATTTCACCGAGGAAGTTTTTTCTCAAGGAATTGGCTATATAAAGAAGAGGAATGCCCAGATGAAGGCATTCGAGTCAAGTCTAGAGTAAGGATTTGAGAAGCCTGCTTCTCTATGTGCGAGCATAGGGAAGAACCTAAAGTGGTCGGATCTTTTAGGATGAGTGTTTGTGTCTGTGTCGATATTTAGACTGAGTCTGCTTTGTGTGCCAGGTAGCCTACAGATTTCACTTGCTATGCAAGGATATTTATCTATTAAATGCCACAGCAGTCAATCTCAATAAGGATCATGTTGTCATTCTAAATCTTGTAATTCCTTGGCAGAGAGATGACTCTTTGAGTCTTCTTGTAATTACCAATTTTATATCAGTAATAAAATGGTATCAGAGCCAAGTCATTTCGTTTGAGAAATTTTCTTTTTTTTAAATGGTATCAGACCCAAGTTGATTTTAATTTTTTTTTTTGCTCAAATGAAATGCAACTTGGCTTTGATACCATTTTATTACTAATATAAAACTAGTAATTACAAGAACACTCAAAGATTCATCTCTCTCTTGAGAAATTACAAGATTTAGAATGACAACATGATCTTTAGACTGAGTCTGCTTTGTGTGCTAGGTAGCCTACAGATTTCTCTTGTCATGCAAGGATATTTATCTATTAAATGCCACAACGGTCAATCTCAGTAAGGATCATAAGTTAGTTGTATTTCGCTATACTTAATTCTTCACTCTGGCATGGATTCTTTGTCTGTATCTAGTTCTCGTCATGAATTTGGGGATAAATCCTTTGAAAAAATTCTAAAAGAACAAGAAGAAGCAAATATAGAGAAAAGAAACTCATCTCTTACAGATTCTATAGTTCTTGATAAGTCTGTTAATCTATTTTCAGAACTTGTTGCATCTGATTCTTGGACTCTTCCAAAAACAGATCCAAAAAATGTTTACAAAAACTTAGGATTACTGGACTCCATCTAGTTCTGGAGATATAAGGTCAAAGAAGAAGTTTTGCAAATAACCTCAAATAAAAATATCCTTATTGGGTCCCTATAATACTAGTGATTACCCCAT
>APFE031292521.1:9358-31883 GCA_000404065.3 Pinus taeda
AAAATTAAATTGAGAAATCAATATTAACAATTTGAGAAAATATAATATTATACATGATAAATTAAGCTGCAAATAATTACATACTTGACATTGAATACGTATTAATAATAATAAAAGAATTTGACTAAATTTGAATCTTTCACCTAGAATCCTATGTAACAAACTAATACAGATAACTAAATAAGAATTTTTTTTATTACCATCACACTTTATGAATTTCGCTGAAGGCTACCATGATAGAAAGTTTCAGGTCATATGGAAGTTAATGATATAAGATCCAAGGGTAGAGACATCCCTACAACATTTACTCCCTCCTTGTTGACACACATTTGGTAGAATTAATCTCCATAAATGTGGAGTGAAACTCGAGCCCCTCCCATTGACACTACAGTCCTACATTTATTGATGAAGGTACTTGGCTGAAAAAATATAGACCCCAACACCTGGCCTAACCTACACCATTAGATCTGAAAAGCCCTACAATGTCCATAGCTTGGGGTTTTGTCCTATGGAATAATGCAACTCCTATGCAAAGTCTTGGTCATTTGGATAGATAATGAGGTTTGCAGCTTGACTTTGCAACTATAGGGCGACTTGGATGGCGAACGACGGTATGGAATAGCTTCCCCGCAACGACCATCTCCACAGGCTTCCATATATAGCATGGGGGCCGATAAAAGCACCCACTCCACCTAGAATTTTGATTCTTTCTTTATTTAACATACATTCCCATTTCAACTTACTTGACTCATTTACATGTAAATCTATTGACAACTGGTCTCTTGCCCCGGAGGGACGGACTCAGATTCCTACATTAATCAAGAGGTAATCAGTACTATAATAGGAGTGTTTTCATGTAATATTTAACCCTAAGAACCCCTAACAACAATGTCGTGTGCTTTTAGGTATGCCTCACCTCCCATCACTCGGTATTCCTCATCTCAGGTAAGCATGTTCTCCACACAAGCGCTTCTCTATTAAATACTCACTTTTGCTTAGTTTCAGGGTTTAACCTTTGGCATTTTATTGGCTGTAGGTATTCTCTTGCTATAATATATATATATCCAGAAGGGGGTTTGGAGTGAGATGGCTCTCTCACAACAATTGTTATCTTCCATTTCAGGTTGGTCATCCCTCTGGATTGTCCTGGCGATTTTTTATTCAGGTGACAAGCCTCAACCTTGATTATTTGAGGGATTGTTTTATTTCCTTGTGTTAAAGTATTTGGGTTTTTTCTGGGTGGGATGCTACGGCTCCCACCAAAATTATATTTGTAGTTTGTTGTAAATAATGGGCAATGGTTGAACCCTTTCATAAGTACATTACAAATCTTGGAGTACCATCGTTATGGGTTTTTTTGATGGTTTATAGCTATCTAACTTAACTGATGGTTTACATTTATTTATTTGCTGTTTATCTAATTCAATATTCCCTCTTTGTCTTTTTATGAGGATTCCTAGTGAGGGTTTTCTTTATTTTTGATATTGTCGCCTATAATCTTGTATTGGGCTTTATGCTGTTCACTTTCAGACATATACAATTTAGATTTTTCCTATTTCTCTTTCTCTGCTAAAGTTCAATATTGTCATTCTTTTGATTTCATGAAGCTTTGCTTAGGTGGTTAGCTCATGGGATTCCTTCATAACTCAAACAAGAGTCATACTAACCCTCATAGATTAGTTTATTTAGTGCACATCTCTAGTAAGAGCTCCAGTGAACTTAAAATAGATAATGTTGGGATAGCATCCTTTTGAGTGAGATTTCATTGTCTCTAGCATTTTTATATGTTTCCTCATGAGGTTAATCAGAGTAATAATTGTTAATTTCTATAGGTCGACCATGATTCCAGAATGTGTGTTCTGGTTCTAATTACACATTATGCTTTTAAACTTCATCAAGGCAATATGTATTTATAAAAGTTAAATGGATATTTTCTCTTTCCACTATAATTTGTTCTTTCATTTATTGCTTTACATAACTTATGCTTTTTATTCTGCAAAGGGTGAAGGTTAACTATTATCATTACTGATTTTATGCATTGATGTCTGCAAACGTCCGACCGTTCTAGAGATGTAACGAAAAACAAAATATGCCTATTAATATCAAATGGCAGTGTCTTACTAGTAATCTAATTAGCATGTTAATTGTTCATTACGTAATAATAAAAGGAAATAATATTTTCCTACTAGTGATTACCAAGCACAAGAAAACTACTTATCTGTTTTCCTGCCTTGATTATAAATATGCATGTATTTCCTCCGTCTAGAATGCCTCACCACCTAGCCACGGATCTGGCAATTACGTCCAGAATATTCCTCTGATGTCTTCCAACTCTTGACAGTGAATAAAGGCAGTCTACTACCTTGGGCATCTAGACTATGGTCTAGCCTCAAGTATCATCCCTTCAACTATTATTCACGATCTTTTCCCACTGGCTAATTCGTCGAGATCAAGGAAAATATCAACACCATAGCCCTTGCTCTTCTTTTTCCAACCCCCTCAGGGTTTTGTCATTCTCCTTTTTGAGGGAAAAGATGGGAAACTACTTGTAACTGTTTCAGGAGTTATTTAAATGATTCTTCCAGTTGTTTTACAAACTGGTCAAATTATTTTAATTAATAATTATTGAAATATGTTATGGCTTCTCAACCTTAATTCTTTAACAATCTAGGTTAAACAAAATAAAAATTGAAAGTAATAAGTAAAACTTGGTAATAACTAAATGTTGTTGCATGATTGGATATTACAGCTCCCTTCCCTTGACAGGAACACCGTCCCTAATGTTATTTTCAGGAAAAGATTATCGGATAGGCCTTCTGGATAGTTTCCTCCTCTTCTCAAGTAGCCTCATCTGGGTGATGGCTCTTTTCCACAAGCTGGTTTCTCTCTGATCGAGGATACAAAGAGGCTACAATGATATAAATTTTTGATTTATATGGCAGTTAATGCTATAAGATCCAATGGTACAGTCATCCCTACAACATTTACTCCCTCCTTTTTAGGACACATTCGGTAGAATCAATCTCCATAAATGCAGAGAGAAACTCAAGGACCCCCACACTGACGCTACAATCCTGCATTTATTGACGAAGGGACTTGGCTGAAAAAATCTAGACCCGGACACCTAGCCTAACCTCCACCATCAGATTGAAAGAGATATACGATGTCCATAGCTTGGGATTTTGTCCTATGGAATAACACAGATCCTATGAAAAGTTTTGGTCATTTGGACACACAGTGAGGTTTGCAGCTTAGCTCTATGACTGTAGGGTGACTTGGATGGCAGATAGTAGTATTGAACAGCTTCCCCACAAGGACCATCTCCACATGCTTCGAGGTACATCGTGGATGGTGATTAAAGTACGCAACCCACCTGGCTTTTTTATTCTTTCTTTGTTTGACATACATTCCCATTTCAACTTACTTGGCTCATGTACAGGTAAAACCATCAACAGCTGGTCTCTTGCCCCGGAAGGACGCGTTTGGAATCCTACTATAATCAAGAGGTAATGAATATTGTAATAGGAGTGGTTTCATGTAATATTTACCCCTAAGAACCCCTAATGAGAGTGTCGTGCTCTTTTAGGTATGCCTCGCCTCCCATCACTCAGTATTGCTCATCTCAGGTAACCATGTTCTCCACAAAAGCACTTCGCTCTTAAATACTCGAATCTGCTTGGTTTCAAGCTTTAATCCTTAGTATTTTACTTATTGTAGGTATGTTCTAGCTGCAATATATATTGGAAAGGGGGTTCAGAGAGAGATGGCTCTCTCACAACAATTGTTATCTTCAATTTCTGGTTGGTCATCCATCCGACTTGTCCTGGTGATTTGTTGTTCAGGCGACAAACCTCAACCTCAATTATCTAAGGGATTGTTTTATTTCCTTATGTTAAAGTCTTTGGGTTTTCTTTGGCTTGGATGCTATGGCTCTCACCAAAACTACATTTGTAGTTTGTTGTAAATAATGGTTAATGGTTGAACCCTTTCATAAGTACGTTACAAATCTTGAACTAGCGTCATTATGGGTTTTATTGATGGTTTACATATATATAACTTAGTTTATGGTCTACATATATTTAATTGTTGTTTGTCCGGTTCCATATTCCCTCTTTGTCTTCTTATGAGGAGTCGAAGTCAGGGTTCTCTTTATTTTTGGGTTGGTCACCTGCAATCTTGTATTGGGCTTTATGTTGTTCACTATTAGACATATAAAATTTACATTTTTCATGTTTTTGTTTCTCTACTAAAGTTGAGGAGTGTCATTCTTTTGATTTGATGAAGTTTAGCTTGGGTGCTTGGCTCATGAGGTTCCTTCAGAATTCGACTGAGAAACATATGAACCCTTGCAGATTACTTTATTTAATACACAACTCTGGTTAGAGCTCCAGTGAATTTAAAATAGATAATGCTCGAATAACGTCCTTTTGGGTGAGATTTCATTGTCTCTAAAATTTTTGTATGTTTCGTGATGAGGTTAATCAAAGTAATACGTGTTAAATTGCATAGGTCAACCATGGTTTCAGAATGCATGTTCCAGTTCCAATTACATAGTATGCTTTTAAACTTTGGCAAGGCAATATGTATTTAAAAAAGTTAGATGGATATTTTCTCTTTCTATTGTAATTCATTATTTCATTTATTTCTTTGTAGTTGACGCATTCTTATTATATAGAGGGTGAAGGTTAACTATTATCGTTACTTATTTTATGCATCGATGTTTGGAAATGTCTGAATGTGCTACAAATGTAACGAAAGACAGAATATACCTATTAATATCAAATCACAAATTCTTACTATTAATTTAATTAGCATGTTAACTGTTCATTACGTACTAATAAAAACAAATAATATTTTCCTAATAGTGATTACCAAGCACAAAAATAATACATATAAGTTTTCCTTCTTTGATTATAAACATGCACGTATTTACTCTGTCTGGAAGGTCTCACCACCCAGCCACAGATCTATAAATTACATCCAGAATCCCCCTTAGAGAAGGTCATTTCCACTAAAGCAAATTGGTTGGTTTTTGGGAAGCTCGGGGGGAGTGAGACGTGATTTCTGAACTCGCAGTAAGGGAGGAGGGTGCTCCTCTCTTTGAGTTCCCAAACTATCTATGAGGAAGACAAGTATTTCCTTTTACTCAAACGTGATTTCCAAACTCGTAAGAAGGGAAGAGGGTGCTCCTTTGTTTGAGTTATCAAACTATGTATGAGGTAGATAATTCTTTCCTTTTATTTAGAGAAATAGTGTTATGAAAGTAAGCTATAGTTTCATGTAAATAATTTATTTATTTTTTACATAAGGGTTCTAATAGTATTGAAACATATAGTTATGTTTCCTTTCGTAAATAATTCAAATATGTAAATATTTATGTATACAAAACATCATGTAGCTACATTTATCACGTGAACCATGTGGAGTGGGAACAGATACTTGAGCAGAACCCGGATCTAATAAAATCTATGTCACTTAGGACACTCATCATTATGTTCACAAGGTGAATATTGGTTACTTCTGCCAATATGGTCTCGACAATGTTCAGGAACTAGGAAAACCCATATATTTTCTGAATGGAAGTACAATAAAACTTCAAGTTAGCTTGAAGAATCAATAACACAACAAGTTTCAAAAAGGAAATAATATATAAACAGAGTGAAAGGTTTTATCCATTATTGCACAAAATAGAGTCCTAAAGGGTTCAAAACCACACAGTAAAGTACCACTGTTGTGAACTGTTCAAAACAAACTAAAATTCTAAGAATTGGATACATGCTGGTGGAAAACTAAAGTGTATGGGACAACCATAAATGTAACAAATTTCTGCCATTAAACTAGTAACAAAGAAAAATTAATCATCTGTATAACCGACTATATAGTAAAAAAGCACAGATTTAATACCTAGAAAGTTATACTAATAGGAGATGAGAATAAGCATATTTTCAACACAATAAACGTGATTACTAGAATATATGTGTCCTTATCGAAAAATTAGAGAAACTCATCTTTTCCTTTGAAATTAACTTTCAGTTGAAAGGAGGAACTCATTGGGTTTTGTGGACGTCGAGCGAGAACTGGTCATAACCGATAATTCAAAAAAATCATTACATAAAATTTCATTAACTATGAGGGTCGAACCCTGTATCATCGATGTAACTGAAAACCAAGAAATCAAAAGGGTTCTGACCTCTACAACCAATAATAAAACACAACCTAGCTATCCTTTGACTGAAAACTGTAGCTTGGTAACCAGTGGAGAGGACTGTCGAGTAACCCATCAGATTCCAAGAATAAAGCTTGGAAAGATGGTTGAGAGTAAGATCAAGCACAAATGAGATAATCACATCTAGAAGTGAGAATAATGGAAGAGGTTTGTACTTGTAACTAACAGAGAAAAAAAACAGAGTAAGAATGATCACCACAAATACAGGATGTGTTTCTTTAAATCAAATTACTATAAGCTTAAGGGAAAATTATCTCAACGAGTAAGTTTCCCTGTTGTGGCTCCAAACCTGGAGAACTATCAATATGCACCCAATTAAGAACAATCATACCTGTAAGAGAAGGGATAATAGCAACTTATGTTTCTTGAAGTTGCCACATTTGTGTCAAGATTTTCCTGGGGCACCGTAAGCCTCAACCTTTCATCAACGTGGGTTGCATGCAGTTGGGAGTTAACTCACTAATTTGGAAATAAAACTTAAAAATGAAAATTCAGAGCTACAATATTACGTTTAGTGATGACATGCCAAATAATTGAGCTTGAGGACTCTTCCATTGTAGAGGAGTAAGAACTAGAACTAGATGCAAAGCCACGTAGGAGGCTTACCAAGGAGAACAAAACGAAAATTTGGTTCGGGTTTTGGGGGTGGAATTACCCTACCCACTACAAATTCTAGCATTGCTTATCTTGACACGTGGATCAACAGTGTGGCCAGATCCAGATGCCTCCTCTGCAAGCTGCCAAGTAGAGTCTCCAAAAGCATCTAAGATTGACGAGGATGGTCACATGTGAGGTTAAATTTTATCACAAGCACATATATGAAATGAGTATTATTCTACCTTTAGCATGTACCGAGGCCATATATGTAGCACCAAGCCACATATGAAATAATCCAATGGCATACTGACAAACCCAAGCTGGCCAATAATACCTAGTGCTATTATTAACAACATGGTTGTGTATTGATGTCTATCCATACAAAGTTTGTTTAATATGTATGATATATGAACCTTATGAAGCTTGTAACCCGAAGCTTGTGATTAGAGCCATTAGCATCTAGTTCATAGGTCGGTATTCTAAATACTCATTAAAAGAATGGACAGTTTTCGAAAATCAGTCTCTTTTCGAGAACTAGAAGAGAGAGATTCTAAGGCTGAAGAAAACCCTTTAATGGATATGTTTGCATCAAGTTCCAGTCGTGTCCTGAATTCTGCCAAACTTCAACATGAACAACCCCAGCCTTCTGCCCAATGGGAACTACCTACTATAGCTCCCTGAGAAGTATATAGTGATCTTTCTCTTTCCATTTAAAAATAGCTACTAGAATTAGCATTAAAGAGTCAGTGAGCCAGATTCAAGAAAATGTCGATAGTATTCAAACGATTTCTCTGTTAAATCCAAAAGAGTTACATGAAGAGGCGAAGAGACTAAAGACAAATTATCTGCACTTAAGATGTATACGAGTAGGAATCAATCCTTTAATCCATAAAGGATTACATACTTTTGCATTAGTTACTGTCCGTGATCTGACGCATAATAAGTACATTGATTCCTTAATAGGCAGAATAGTTGCTCCTTTGTCTAATGGCCCAGTATATTTTGAATTTTTCTCAAAATTATCTTTATATACATTTGATGAAACCATTGATCAGATCTTATAGCTCCAAATCCAAACCACTCATTCCGATATGCACAAAAAGAGAAACAATATAGCCATACAGAACAAGGCCTGTTTTCGTCACACCAATATGTTGTGGCCAACCATCCGCATATGCCCAGTCGAGATTCCAAATCTCATATTGTCATTCTGACTGATCCCAAAAAGTAGAAATTAGAACACCAAACTATCAGATGGGAAGACTTAACATTTCCAGAACACTGGGTGGTGAACAATCCTAAGCCTCTCATGCCAAAGAAAATTACCTCGGCTGTTATTAGAAAAAAATTATCTTCTGCAGTCATATCCTTTCCCAGGAGATCCACCAATGACCGCCGACGTATTGATATCACCTGTAAACAATCCAAATATTACAAAGATCCCTCCACTATAGATACAACTTGTTGCAGTTGCTCTTCTTGTAGACATAATCCTTTGTATGAGTTAGCAGAGCTTGTAAATTTTTCCTCTTTAGAAGTCAAATGTTCAGAATGCCAAGAAAGTATCAATCTGCTTATGCTTGCCGAAACCACAATTCATGCCAACCATAATCCCAAATCTTGCATAGCTCCTCCTTCAACTTCTATTAATCCATGCCCAAACCCCAAATGTTCAGATATACCTTTCCCACCTGAGCAGGATATAGATCATGTACTCATGATGCATGAAATTGTTATATTAGAAGGAGAAGACCTAAGGTTGACTGAGATGATGTGTCTAATGAGACCAGCTAATCCTAGATATGGCCTAGGACATCTTGAACAGGCAAATTGCCTAATACCAGATTACATATTTCGCCCAGTTCCTAAAAACTACAAAAAGCTTGCAATAATGGAGATGCATAAATTCTTCTCTCTCATGGATGGATGCCTAAAATCAGAGATTAGTGAAAAATGTATGAAATCAAAGATTAATTGGGACTTATACACTAATCCTCAGGTAGATGAATTTGAAGAGAATTATACTCCCCAAGTGAAGAAAGAATTAGATAAATATTGGAAACATTTTATGGAAATAAATAACACCTGGATATCATTCTATTCCTGGAAAGATAATATTTCTCCATTAAATGTTTTTACTGGTTCTACAAGCACTACAACAAATAAGCATGCCTAGACTACATTAGATGGGACAAAAGTTGAAACTCCATCAACATTTCCTCCTTTCAAAGGAATTGTGATTGGAGAAAAACAAAATGCAGCAAAATCCATACCACTGGTACAGAAAGATGACAATGCTTTAAGCATTGATGGAAGAATTCAGAAGGCCAGTGAAGAGCTAAATTGGACAAATACTGCACTAAAATGCTTAGAAATAAATGCAGCAAAATCTGCAGAAGTCAAGGAACAAATTGATACTATGCAAGTATCAATTAATAATGTAAATAAATGTTTGAACAATGTATAATTTGATTCCAGTTTGATTCGTTCTTATGCAAGTGAATCTTTATCCAAGATAGGAGTAGAAGAAAAGTTAGTTGATCAATTAGATACAGCTAAACATCTCATAACTTGTTTAACAGATAGAGTTGAAAAGATGAATCTATCAAAAGTTGAAATACCAGTTCCAAACTCCTTTCTTGTTAAAAGAAGCATAAAGATTCAAGATCATGTTAAAACTGTCAACATGTTTCCAGCTTTATTCCCCAAGGAAGTAGCCACATCTTTCAAATCTGAGGCTACAATAAAAGTGACCATTGCATCCTTATTCAAGGATGAAGAACAAGAAAAATGGAAAGAACAAAAAGATCATGATACACAGATATTTCCCATATATGAAATTCTTGAGCATAGGTTCATTAGATATCTTGCACCTAATATTGAAGGAAAAGGAAAAGTTCCTGAAGCACATACCTTTTTCCTAGACTCCCACAAAGAGTGGAACATAGATAACATGAGTGTCAGCCAAATCTAGCAGATGATTGATATGATGTATATTGAATATTAACTCATGTGTCTTAGAGGGAAAAGTGAAATTTATGCTTGCATAACTAATATTAAAAGTTTTATGTGAACACTCCTCAAGTGGTGGGAGATGGAATCTTCCCCAAAGCTCATCGAAGCAATGGAAGCAGAAGTACTTAAAGATGAGAAAGGAGATGTGATACACAACTCAAATGGCACTATTAGTAATAATATGATAGCAGCATTGATGCCAATGATCCTAGAGCATTGGTGTGGTAGCGAAACAGAAATTGCAGACATAATCTGAAATGCTACAAAATGTCCCAATTTGAATACTTCCATAGAGATTGGATGCGGAGGATGTATGAGGTAAAAGATTCAAAGAACCTATTATGGAAACAGGTATATCTTGCAGCCCTGCCATCCGGATTTATAGATTATATCAGAATGCAAGAAGTCTTCCAATTACCTTTTAAGTCATATGCATGGGGAGTGATATATGCTCACGTTACAAAGACACTGGTAAGTCTTTGTACAAGCTCAAAGGTAAATAAATCTATGGAAATACATTCCAGATTGCCAGACAAGAAGTCCAATTTACAGCTGGAGTATGGAATCCAGCCGAGATGAACTACTCCAGAATAGAAAAGAAGTAAACGCGGCATGGAATTGCATTAGTATGTTTGAAGTTTATCTCCTTAACAAATATTTTCTGCTTAGACCTAATGCATCTGCTTTGTAGAAGGTATTAACAAAAGACATCAAGAAGGCCAGAGAAGCCAATTTTGCCAGATGACATGCCCTTTTTGCAAACTTTGATTTTCAGGTGGAAAATATTAAGGGTAAAGAAAACAGTCGCACTAAATTTCTTAGCAGGGAATATATTGAATCAAGAGACCATGTCATGATGATCATTACTGAGTGGGAAAAGCACCGGAAACAAGAAGTGCTAAGGACCATCGCAGATAATCAATATTGGGAAGAATACAAAAGAAATTGGAAATTCACTTGGCAACTTAGAAACGCAAAGATATTGGATGCCAACTTGCAGCCTCACACAGATATTCAACAATTTGTACATGAAAGGAAAGTATACCCTAAAGGTAGCAAGTGGATCCATGATATGATATATGAAAAATAAAAAAGAGATGCTAGGATTGTGCATCAACCTCTAGAACAGAACTTTCATGATATCGTTGGCATATGGTGTCACGGAGGGCGTAGTACTGGCATTTATGAGAAGTACTTTTGTAGTTGTCAAACCAGAGATCTTTGGAATGAACAAGGATATTGGGTTGTCCAACCCTGTGCTCGTTGGCCAAGAAATGACCCAAAGATTATATTTCCTGACACTGTGTATGATTTTGCAGTGTATAAAAAGTTTTGGTAGGACTTTCTTAATGTCGATGACAAGGAAGAAACTCACTATACAAAGCCAAAATTTAGCACATTAGCTACTTCTTGGAGAAATCAATAGTACCAATGGTTTAGAGAATGGTGGAGTGATTATGAGGTATGTAGAACTACCATGGATCCTGTATACCATGAGGCATACCAAAGAAAATACTGTGGTTGGTGCCAAGAACATGGAATTAGACAATTTCTTCATACCATATACAAAAATGTTAAAGAAATGACAGATAAAGAATGGTCTCCTTTCCTTAACCTAAAATATTCACTCTGGGAATATATGAGAGAACACTTAGAATGGTTACTCTTGACCAAGGTGAAACATCAATTTATTTTGGGAAAACCAATGATTGTCCGCAGGACATATACAAAAGCCACGGATGAATTATTGTATAAAAGAGATAGATTCCGTGACCTAAAAGTATTCTGATGGTTCACATGGGATTTCCATTAAAAGTATCCATATTGTAATAATGAGTACCAGTCACAAGGGCTTAATTGTGACCAGATTTTCCGTGGGATTTGCTGTACTAAAGTTTCCACTGTGTAAATATTCTATGCAAATTATTTTCCCGTGGGGTTTTATGAAAAGCATCCACTTTTTTTTGTTGGTATCATACATTTTCTTGTGGACTTTGATAAAAAGTATCCACTTTTTCCTAGGTAGATTATTCTCCGTAAGATTTTCTTTTCCGAATAGGAATCTATTGAAAGGATGACGCCTTGGCATTACCCGAAAGCAATAATTCCATCCACTTCTTGAACTGGAACCTTTGTGCGGTCTTTGCCCTGGCAGGACCCAAAAGGAATGATTCCATCTACCTTTAGGTCAGTTCACGGATGACCCACAAGAATGCTTGTCCCCCCTCAATTCTTATATAATGAGGGTAAGGGTCATTGTTGAGGCATTCAGAGTTTGAGTCAGTCTGTGTCTTTGGGAGTTTTGTGTCGAGTGCCTGTGCTACTCTGCATCTGTGGATGTTCAGTCTAATCTACTTGCATCACAAGAAGAAATCAAGTCCTTAGGTGATTTGGGAGCTTGCGCATAGTGTGCTTGGCACTGGAGAGAACCTAAAGTGGCTGAATCATATTAGAAAGTAATCTAGTCTATATATGAGTTTAAGTCATATTCTGAGGCAGAGCCTATCTTTCACCAGGTAGCCTTGTGTATTGCTTGGTCCTTGCGAACAACATATAGTCCGATAAATGCGAAGATAGTCAATCTCTATAAGGAATCTCTCTGTAAGAAGCTTTATTCATTCTGAAATAAAATGAGTATACGAAGGAAGTTCGTTGGAAGTTCACCAAAGGAACGAAGCGATGTGAAGGCCATTGTTAGGCGAGGAAGCTATTGTTGGGGCTGTGAGAGCATGAAAGTTCTCAGTAGGTTCACCACTAGTTCACCACTGGTTCACCCGGAGTCAGTTAGCAGAGATAATCGAAGAGACACAGCAAGGCCAAGTCAGTAGAGAAAGCGAGAGCAGCATAGCATGCTGAGCGCACAGCATTGTAGCACCACTGTAGCAAGCTTATGGAGTTGTATTATAAGGTTCATACATTATGATTTATGCCATCACCATGTACACTTGTTTAAATTTTTTAATTTATTATTATCTAGGGTATATTGTATGATAGCAGTTTAGATCTCTAGAATTCATTAAGAGTAATTAATTTTTTACAAAGCCAGTTAGGATAGGGTTGTCTTTCGCTATTCCAAAAGACATAATAATTAATGTTACGAAATTTAAATCTTCTTAATAGGAACATTCAAAATTATTATAATGACATATGTAATATGAAATTATTATGTGTCTTTTTATTAATAAGTTTTAAATATTTTATGTATTAATGAGAAACTAAAATTTATTATATACAATTAAGATAAACCTTTTTTCTATGGCATATTGTGCAGAAACATAATTGAAATGTGCGAGACTCATAATATCCAAGAAAATATTTAGAATTTAAATTTAAATGTTAACTAAACCTGAATAACTTATATATTAACTTTTTGTTTATAAAAAAATATAAATATATTTAATTCCATACTTAAAAAGAATTAAAAAAAAAATGAAATTTTTATATTTTTTTATTAAAAAATTTGTCATTAACACAAAAGAATATAATAATTATGTTTAGCTTATAAATGGAAATTAGCAAATAATATTATGAAATTTGAAAAATTATATTATACATTAAAATAGTTATAAATAAATAATATTTATTAATAAAATAAAAAAATTAAGATGAATAAATTTGAACTTCAATGATTTTATTGATGGTGACATATCTGATCATATGTTCAAACTTCAAAACATTTCACTATATGGGGAATTTTCTCAATTGTGCAAGTATTCTTTACTCCAAAATTCCATAATTCTTTTTCAAATGTGTGAATCCACTAACAATTTTAGAGGAAATCCATATAATTAGGCATAATTTAAACTAATTTACTTTACATTTTGAGACATTATGTTTCATTAAGCTAATCAATTATTTTCATAGTATTTTCTTAGGTAAGCCTGCATTTGACATTTAAGATGTCTAGACTTGATTAAGAGTAGTTATTTTTTCACAAATTAAGTTAGGATAGGGTTGAATTTTATTATTTCAAATAACATAATAATTAATGTTATTAAATTTCATTTTCTTGCTAAGAAAATTAAAAATTTATTAATAATATGTTTAATATGAGATTATCTTATATTAATACGAAATAATTATGTGTTTATTCATTTTTATTTTTTATTAATAAATTTTAAAGATTTTATTTATCAACAAGAAATGAAATATATCATATACAATTATAGCATTTATGAGTATGACTTTTTCTCTAGCATAGTGTGCCATATACTAACAAAATAAAAAATAAATCAAATTTATTATATTTTATATAATTAAAAAATAATTTCATTCACACAAGCAAAATTATTGACATATGTTTTGACATTAATTAAAAGAATTTGAAAATCAATAAACCATATAGAAAAAAATATAATATCATAGATGATAAATTAAACTATAAATAATTAAATAATTGACATTGAATACTTATTAATAGTAATAATAAAATATGAATAAATTTGAATCTTTCACCTGAAAGCCTACCTTGTACAAGTTGAGAGGTATGGTACATCCATATCATAAAATGAATGGCTATCAGATTAGAGATGGTATGGGTCTAGCAAAAATGCTAATACTTTTTCTTACCATCTTGATATAAAAATATTAATACTCAAAGCTCCAACTTATTTATATTTCAATCTTTCAATAACAAAAAAATGGATATCAATTTAAATAGTACTAGTTCAGATCAATCAAAATATTTATAATTCACTTCTTGAATAACAAATAAGTAAAGTAAAGATAATCCAATTGTCTTAAGGAGAGATTAACATGATTTGAGAATCAACATTTTCATTTGGACCACTTCTAAGAGGGAAAACCAACTTCAATCAAAGAAAGAAATAAATAAAGAACAAAAAAAAGAACAAACCCACAAAATATGTTAAATTTTGAAAAAGGATGAAGATAATGAAAGTGCAATCAAGTATGGACTCTAACATGTAACAACTATCTTGCACAATGATAAAAGAAAATATTAGACAAGATAATATGCTTTTCTTAGGGTAAGGTTAACACATTTCCTTAACAAGCTAGGATTCGATAGTTAGTTTACTCTTTTAGAAAATTGGGTGAAAGAACTATTTAGTTTTTTTTTCAAAGTTAAGTTAATCTATTAATATATAACAAAAGGCTACAGAGAGGACTAAGCCGGACTAAGCCCCAGTAGAGGATTAAGCCATATAAATATATATGAACGCGATCTCTTCGATATTGCTGTATTCTCAAATCTACTTTGAGATTGTTCGGAATCTGAATGGAAAATCACGCATATAGTTATACACGTCAAGGCACCTTCGGTTTCCCACGGATTAAAGTTAGGCAACTTCGGTTTCCTACGGATTAAAGTTAGATTTCTAACTGTGTTGCGCCTTCGGTTTCCCACGGATTAGAATGAAATCTCTGACTATGTTGCACCTTCGGTTTCCCCCGGATTACCTTCTTCCAATTTCTAACTATGTTGCATCTTCTGCTTACTATCGTGGGAAGTCAATTCAGCACCAGAGATGAATCAAACGACAAAGTCAAACATCCCAACACCTTCTGGGCACACAATACTATTCTCCGCTCTCTCCACACAGTCACACATTCAACCCACAAGATTGAAACCACTCGTTTAAGTTGAGGACTTTGAACGTTAAACAATCGCTCAGGTTATCTCCCGTCTGCTCTACGAACGAAGAATCTGTCCTTGGTCCATCCTCTATTTAAATTGAATTCTATTCAACAATTCAGGGTCGTCCTCCGCTCCTTGCCGTCTCTGTATGTATATAAAAACATATCTCCCTCCATGTGAGTAATGCATTGCATTCTATGCAAGCAACAAATATTTCATCTGCAACAACTCAACGATAAATCACGTCTCCATAACTCTGATTATCGCAAATATTTCATCTGCAAGTATAGCTCACGTTTCCATAGCTCTCATTATCTCCAATATTTACAGATTATCAACCATCTAACACATCCATCCACGGAATATTTTCACGATATTAGAGCCTTCCACGGATGATGCCTTTCCCCAGGAAAATGAAAACTAATGTTTCTGTCATTCTACTTACTGCTCTAGCCCTACTTATGTCGACGTCGTTCTTTAAGGAAGGCTCCTTTCTGCTGGTTGCCGCTTCCGCGGCAAACCAATCCAATGGAAATGTTCCCACTCCTCCAGGACCGCATAAAAGCAGTAATGTTCGATCTTCTTTTAAAGCTGCTCCTCAACCCAATCCCCATGTTCCGACTCCTTCACACCAACGTAACGTTCATTCTTCCGTTGGGGTGTGGGCAGCACGAGCAGATCCTAAGTGCGCTCCAGCTTCACCTCACTGCCCAGTCAATGCTCCAAGTCCTCCTGGATGTTGCCCTTCAGATTCAAAGGAGCAGCAGCAATTGAAGGCCAATGGCAAGGCGGAGTTTCTAAGGAGTTATGAGAGTTCCATTGATGCTGGAAAGCACGCGCCAGCAGATCATATTAGCATCGCAGTTGAAGGACCACGGTTTGACGATTCACAAGCTGCTCACACTCAATCCTTTAAATCTAGCAGGAAATTAATTGGCTGAAGTTTCTAATGGCTGCCTCTATTTATACATATTGATGTTTCTCGTGCTCCGTATTCCTTCGTTCAGTTAGAGCTAGAGTATTGTTGTAGGGTTTGAAATTAATCATTCCAAGAATAAACATGAATATCCATACCCGTTCATGATTTCATTGCAGGAATAAAAATTGAAAATGGCGGTTTGCTGATCCTGTTTCTTAATTCAATTCCTGTTTCTAAATATTTATTGCAACCGCTGGTTGTTAATGTTAAAAATGTTTAAAAAAAATAACCCATATTGTAAAATGGTTTCATCGTATTAATGATTTTAAAAGATACCATTTCTGTTTTAAACTTAAATATATTTAAAAAATGGATGCTACAATTTCTTTGCCCAGCTAATCCATCTCTTGATTTAGGATATACATCTCAAAGACATCAATGTGGTTAACACATCACAGAGCTAAAAATTATTTATGATATACATCACAAGCACAGTGTAGTGGTTAATGTGAAACGTTTGATTTAATTTTAAAATTAGATATTTTGAATTAATTTTTATGTTAATAAGTCTTTTTTTTAAATATGGTTGAGAATTTTTGTAATACCTTGGTTCAATATATTAACATTGAATTACACTACTTTATTTTATTTTTTTAAGTGACAGATTATAGACTTGCGAGAACATGAATGTTTAAATGTAATCATCAAAAATTTTAAATTAGTCATAAAATTACACTCAAAAGTAACTTAAAGGTAAGTAAGTTTTATGTTCCAGAACAAAACACAGTTATGGGCATGGACATTTTCCCTCCTAACCTCCGTCTCTTGAGACAAGACATCTGAGAAGGGAAATGCTAGATTAAAATTTGGAGGAGTGTGACTATAACAAAACTTAACCTTTGAGAGGAGACTAAGGGAGGTAAGATGCTTCCACTGATAGAGCTCTTGAGCTGTTTGGGGGAGTGGAATTCTATTTGAAACGCTAGACTGAATCTGGTTGGGATCAAGTGGTCTTGGGTGAATCGATGATGGTTCTGAATCTAAAATTGTTTTGGATATGCAACTACTCAAGGAGAGTAACCTGATCAAGTGGTTTGGGGTGAATCCATGACGGTTCTGAATCTAAAATTGTTTTGGATATGAAACAACTAAAGGAGAATCGATCTCAAAGGTCACTAGGAACATTCCCTTCCCTGTGGTTTTGTGGATGGCTGAAAGAAAGAAAGATAAGTCCCTAGAAACCTACTATCCTCAGAGGTGAAAGTCTTTTGTTTGTTTGTAAGGTCCTGAATTGTAATGGATGTTTGAATTATATTGTTCGAAGAATAAATCTAATAATGAAAAGTGGGGTGAAAACCATTGTATTTATATGTAAAGTGTTTCTGGAATCTGATAGAGATATCATGTAAAGAATCTTTACGAGAGAACAATAATAACAGTGACCAGTAGGCTAGAACAACATGCCCTTAGGAGGTTTGTGTAGTTCCTGGGCCAGACCAGGTTAGAGCACCCTAGAACTAGTTTGGGACTACTCAGAGTTAAGAAAATTGTAAACTATAATAATACTCTAAATTGCATCCGAATATATTTGCATCCAAATATATTGACCAAACAAAAGGAAGGAAAAATACACTTTATAGAAAACTCTAATGCACATTTAAAAAGGAAAGAACTCCAAATATTACTATTGAAATAAAGATCTGATAATGAAAATAGTTTGCTGACCTTTCATAACGCACTGAAAATAAGTCATTGAGCCAAAAGTTTTCTAATATCAGATAGCAACCATTCATAGATTTGTAATTGTGGAATATAGGTAATTATATTAGAGAATCCAATATACGTAAATCTACCAAACGAGAATTCCTTAAAAGCATTCCATTGAAAGAAACTTTGACCAAGAAACTTTGACGAAGTGGGTGAGACCCCAAAAATCTTATTGACTAAAACAAATTCAATACACCGGGAGAATTAGGAAGGTTCATGTGGCCAAGAATCAATTATAAATATTAAAGAGAAACATAGTTTTACTTTAACACACCAAGGTTCTTTCTTAGAGACTAAACTCGTAAATAACTACACCAACATTACTAACAGTTGAAAGGTCCATCATGATAACAGTGGGTAGAGTTCCAATAGAGTAACAAGGGTATGGTCACCAACATTACTCATAGTTGAAAGGTCCATCATGATAACGGTGGATAGGGTTCCAATAGGGTAACAAGGGTATGGTAGTGGAATTTTATTTCATTTAAATAGTATATTGTAGCTAAATAATAATAATAAGATTTTGAAAACCCTAGCTCACTACTGCACAAAACTTTGTTAACATTCAACAACTAGAAAAACCCTAGAGGGGCATGCGAACACTGGTGGAAATAAACTCTAGAAGAAGAAACTAGGGAAGGGGAAGGGAGCAGTGAATTTTCAAGCAAATTGATGAAGTCACCATGGAAGAATTACTTGTAAGAGACCAACCAAGTAAAAAAAATATTAATGTAGCGCACCATGACTTTACACTAAAAGAAAAGAAGCTCATCAATAAGTAAACAATCATAAAACGGTTGACCTCAGCAATTCACTATTATTCAAGGAGCATTAAAAGACCAAGATAGAATGACAAAGGACAAATTAAGGAAATAGTAAAATGATTCACTATTATTCAATGAGCATTAAAAGATAAATACAAAAAGACAAAAGACAATTTGAGGAAATAGTAAAACGTGAATGATAAAATTTATGTGTTTAAATACCCTCATCTTCTGCAGTTACCCTTCTCAAGAGTATATCCCATTAGCACATGCATGAAGCAAGACATGAAACAAATTTATTTGGAGGAAAGGATGAAAGAATTTAGTTTAATTGCATGTTAACATGGGAGAGGATGTAATTGTAACTTACCTGCATAAAAAAACATAGTGTGTGACTTACCTGTGTAAAAAAACATAGTGTGTGACATTCTGGAAATCCCTTCATTCTCACCAATCTTGTAGGATGAGTGCTAATAGGCGTAATTTGCAAACCCTCGGACCTCAAGGTTTAAGTCATACAGATAAATAAGCGAGTAGACATAGAGAGATGAGGGTGTCCATATAAAATGAAACCTTAGTTTCCAAGTTGCAGAGTTGTATTTTCATAGAGGGAAACCAGGCAAATGAGTCGCATATGATATTGGGGACCGTCCAAAAACCCCCTTCGATTTACATTGTCTATGGAGAGTTGTATATCTATTACAAGTCCCTAGAACTAAGAGTGTTATATGACATGTGATGGGACCAGATCCTAGATAGATCAAAATTTAATGTCGCTCAATACATCATATGGCCACTACGAGATTCACCCAAGGAGTCACAAATTTCGTTCAAGTCATACAATTAATTTAAGCTCGAGGTCCGAGAAAATAATCACTTAGTTAATGTTGCATATAACATGGATATATAAATCAAATCAAACATCCTATTCAATTCATACAATCAAGTTAATCTCCACGTCCGAGACAATCATGACTTAGTTACTGTTGCATATAAAATGGATACATAAATCAAATAAAACATCCTTTAATGCAGTCTAGAACAACTCATACATATATACATTGTGAGATTAATTACAACATATATAGCATGGTAAAAAGATTAGATATATGGTAAATGAAATTTTTTTAGGGTAGGTTACACTGGGTATGAGAGTCGAGGTTTCTACACTATGCTATAATTGGGCACGATAATACAAAATTGTATTGTATGGGTAAAAGAGAGTGAAGCAAATGTGCATGGGAACTAGTGTGACTTTCCCTCACAAGAAAGACCCTTTATAGGATCTAGTTCAATAACTTTTTTAGGAGCCAATTGAGAAATGTGGATACGATTACGAGATGAACATCATAATACAATGGTCGTGCTACTAGAAAACGTGCAATAACTAAAGGCTAAAATGGAAAATTTAAGGGTAAATAATGGAAGTATGATGAATGAATAAGAAGGGATACTGAAAAGTTTAAATGCAGAGACAAAATCATGGAAATTCCATCCCTATCCATCATAATGGAAACATAGCAAAGTCCGACAGTAGGTGGGAGGAAAATATACTTGAAAGGAGTTACACAGAAGAATAACAGGGTGATAGAGGCAAAAATGAGGAAGAGTGAAGAAATTTTCCTAGGAGTAATATGTGGAAAGGTGCTAAGAGACGGAAATTCGAATTACATGGAGAATTTAGAATGATAAAACCCCTAAGCTTTCATGGAGAGGTAGAAGAGGCAACACAATCATGGTTATTTAATATGAATAAGTACTTCCAAATTTATGAACATGATGATAATTTGAAAGCTCGCTTACAAATTTACCAACTACAGGGAAAAAGAATCTTAGGATGGGAAGAAATGAAGCCAATTCATGGAGTTGACAAATATGTAATCACCTTGGAAACTTTCCAGAAATATTTCAAGGGAATGTATCTAACTGAATGATTCTACAATGATAATGTGAAAGGGTTCCATGATCTTCAATGTAGACTACTAACCATTGATGAATTCGTGGAAAATTTACCTCCTTATTACAGTATTTTCCCTATATACAGGAAGAAAAGGCTAAGGTGCAATGATTTATCAACAATTTGCCAACACACATTAAGGAACAACTAGAACTCGATAATCCTAAAACAATGGATAATGTTGTAAGGAAAGCCCGAACTTGTTATCAAGAAATATAACAGAAAGATAATAATAAGGCTTGGGTAGCTAAGAAATGAAAAACGAATCCACAAAATGATAAAAATAATGGAATTGTAAATCTTAGAAATTCCCATAGAAATCAACAAGGAAAATCCATGGAGAAGGGTCGAAAAAGACCTTGATCACAGAATGAATCAAAATCTGTAGAACAGACAACCATACTACAAGCCAACCAGCCAAAAAAACCACCATTACAGTGTTGGTGTTGTGAAGGACCACATTATACAAAGAATTGTCCCTATTATGGAATATTTGAGAAAGTAACAAACATTTAGTAGGCTTCAACTCTGGGTGAAGTGGCAAAAAGTATACCTAAAATCAATGTTGCACTAGAAGATCATCAAGTAGAATATCAACCTACCATGATTGAATTTGAAGGTAAGATCTTCAAGCACACGATTCTATTCTAATAGGCTCTCGAACAAGTTTAAGTTACATAAGTCCTAGGATGGTGGAATTATGTCATTTACAAGTCAATAAATTTAAGACCATGTGGTTGGTTGAATTAGCCATAGGGGGATAAGGGAGAGTAATGGCTAAAGTAGAAAACTATTTAGTTGAATCGGTGGACCAAACTATAATAGTAAATTTAGATGTTTTACCTTTAGGGTCCTACGATGTCTTAATTGGTATGGATCTCGCCGACACTCATTCATCTCTTGTAAACTGTCAGGAAAAGACAATAAATTTTTTGAATGGGGAAGGATATGAAATTCAAGGAATTAAGAGGTTTGTGGGATTAAGACCAATTATAACCTCACAAATCGGGAAATTTATTAGCAAATACTGCCAAATCTATGCAGCTTAGTTGGGATATACCAATTATAAGGAGAAAACAACAATGTTAGAAAACCTGTCAATTGTTCAGGACTTTGCTGGGGTGTCTCTAAAAGAAATACCTCAACTACCACCTAAACAAGATATAGATTTCGCCATTGAGTTAGTTCCAAGATTTTCCCTACTGTCCAAGCCACCCTACTTGATGAGCATACCAGAGTTTATAGAATTGAAAATTCAATTACAAGAATTGTTAGACAAAAAATACATGCATCCCAACGTGTCACCTTGTGGAGCACCATGTCCTCTTTTTTAAGAAGTAGGATGGCACTATGATGCTTTATATCGATTATCGGTAGCTAAACAAAATTGACTATCAAAAATAAATATTAACTACTAAGGATTGACGACCTATTTGATCAAGTCAAGGGTTATAATATATTTTAAAAAATTGACTTGCATTCGTGGTACCATCAAATAAGGAAAAGGGAAAAACTCATTATAAATATTATAAATTTCTTGTTTTCCATGTTGGGCTCACTAACGTCCCAACCACATTCATGCATCTGATGAATAGTATATTTCATTCCTATTTTGAAAAATTTGTGTTGATTTCTATTGATGATATCCTCATTTATTATAGGAATATGGAGGAACACAAGA
>APFE031292526.1:0-15512 GCA_000404065.3 Pinus taeda
GTTGCCCCCTCGAAGAGGCAAGTGAACATTACTCTCTGAATAATAAAATCATTGCTATTCTATGTTCTGGGTATCTTTTCTTCGCATATTCTGTATTTGGATATCATTTTGCAGGTTAAGAGCATAACAAGTGGTATCAGAGCACTTTCCAGGGCCGGTGGGATCTCCAATTCTTAGCAAAAAAAAAATTTTTGGCTAGAGACGTGTTCCAGCGTCTTTAAACCATGGGATCTGTCATTGAGCGCATAAACATGCGGATTTTGGGAGGCATGCACGCAGAAAATACAAGAGGTGGTCACGTCTATTGGACTCCCTTGTAACCCCTATGTGTACCCCTTGGAGTAGTAGCGCATTAGACAGAACCGCGCACGGACTATCTTCCACATACCCTCTAGGTATATCGGAAGCCCCCTAAGCTCCCTGGAAACCTTACCATAGATAAATCGTCGTCCGTCTTGTTGTTACAATACACCAAGAACAACACTCGAAGAGATTACTCGCCCGTATGATAGGGTAGTCAGGTTGTACGGCTAAGGGTACGGACGATCCTCCTTAGTTAGAGCCCTAAAAAGTTGGGGCGAGTACTATTGCCAGACCCTTATGTATATTGCGATCTGTAGCCCCTGACACTCCTCAAGACCATAGTTCCCTTTTCTATCGGGGGATCGCACATCATCTATTCCAAATCTGCTTGTGCAAAGGGGTGCAACAGCAGCAGACATCAGTCCCGTAGTCTCTAGTTCGCAGATCAGTCATTCTGATCTATTAGATCCAGCAGATCCGCAGCAGCAATCTGTTCTGCCACCCAGAGCTATCCGATCTGCCATTTAGATCTCTCAAATCCACCAGATCGAAGTTGTTGAGAAGGGTTCCTATACCGGGGTAAACTTTTCACAGGACTTTTGGGCGCATTGACATTTTGAGGATTTGGCGACTGCAGTATTGATCAGGAAGGAGTAAGACTCCGTTAGGAGTTTTTAGAAAAAAAAAAAGTCTGAGATCTTCCGGGGTGCTTATTGGTGATCTAGCCCATCAGAATTAGGACGACGAGCTGAGCATGGTGGTACCATTCAATTATTAGTGAATTTTTTTTTTGGCAGTCCCAATTTTTCATCAAGTTGGTGTATGGTAGAAACTAGAGCTCAAGCGATGGCCAATGAAAGGATGGACAAACTTGAAGAATCCATGCAATCCCTCTGCAATCAGCTTAACGGACCATGTATCCAAATCGAGAAAATAATCTCGAAGGACAAGGAGCAAGCCCATGAGGAGGCGTATAATGGCAATGAATACCATGAGGGTGAGTCTAGCCACTCTCCTCACATCTGGCACACCCACCAACAACCTAGTCAGCGACCTCCCAAGTTGGATATGCATAAATTTGATGGTTCTCACCCATCGGCATGGATAGCACAAATGGAGCAGTATTTCAAACTGGATCGCATCTTAGATGATGCGACTCAGCTTATGTCGGGGAGCATGTACTTGGACAATGAAAGGTGGCAATGGTGGGAATGGCATCAACGTTGCAATGGACCTTTTAGGACTTGACCCAATTTACAAAAGCTCTTCAAGACCGCTTTGACCAGGAATCCTCTTTTTTGGGTCGTCTTACTAAGCTCTGATAGACTGGTACAGTGGATGAATATATTACAGCTTTTGAAGCCTTAGCTTTCCGTACTTGGGGTCTCTCAGATGTGTTCTACACATAATGTTTTATCAGCAGTCTTAAAGAAGCTATCAAAGCCCAAGTTCTACTGCACCACCCTCCCACATGGACGGAGGCTTGCAAGGTAGCTCGTAACGTGGTACATGCATTAGTAGCCCAATACAGTCGCTCAAATTTCTCCACTAAAGGTCGCCCCCCACAGGCTCACAACACGACTCAAACACTTAAGGTCCAAAAGGTGTCACCTGGGGAAATGGCCGAAAGAAGAAAGAAAGGCCTATGTTACTACTGTGCTGAAAAATACTCCCCAGGTCATAAATGGAAGGAGCCCAAATTTTTTCAAATTGATGCCACTGACTATAGCTCAACAGAGGAAGATCCACCAATGGAGGAACATGAGCCGCTAGAAGAAGACAACCCAAAGGACAATGTCTCTGACGAACCAGTTATTTCGTTGCATGCTTTGGCAGGGATTTCTTCCCCTCAAACTCTCAAAATCCAAGGTTTTATTAAACATCGCCCAGTAGTAGTCTTGATTGATAGTGGAAGTACACATAATTTCATCCATCGAAAAGTCGCAGAAGCAGTGCATTGTTTTGTACAAGCAGTTTCTAACTTCCAAGTTGAAATTGCGGATGGAGGAACAATGAAATGTGAAGGCCGCTGTGAAAATGTCAAACTTCAAATGGGGGATTATCAGTTGAAAACCCACATGTTTGCCATACACATGGGGGTTTGCGACATTCTCTTCGGCGCTGAATGGCTCCGTACTCTTGGGCCAATCACAATGGATTTACAGGAGTTATATATGAGTTTTAAGCAGAACAACTACACACATACCCTTCGTGGACTCCAGGCGGGAGCCCCCTCTATCATCAGCTTGCATAGGATGGAAAAATTGTCAAAAAAGGGAAATCATCGAGCTGCAGCTCAATTTAATGCCATCCAGGCAGTCGAAACCAAACCTCTGCCAATTCATCCTAAGATGCAACAGATTTTAAATAACCATCTACCAATCTTTGACAAGCCTCCTGAGCTTCCACCCTCACAAGGGGAACATGATCATAGCATCACCTTGGTTCCAGGGGCCCAACCCCCAAATGTGTGCCCATACAAATATCCGTTCACCCAAAAGAATGAAATAGAAAAAATCATCAAGGAACTTTTGGAAGCATGTGTCATTCGTCCCAGCATTAGTCCTTATTCATCCCCAGTGGTCATGGTGCTCAAGAAAGATGGGGAGTGGTGGATGTGTCCTAACTTTAGGGCCCTCAATAAGTTGACAGTAAAAGATAAATTTCCCATCCCGGTGGTTGATGATTTGCTGGATGAACTCAATGGGGCTCAATTCTTCACTAAGCTGGATCTTCGCTCAGGCTACCACCAAATTCACATCAAGGAAGTCGACATCTCCAAGATTTCTTTCAGAACTCATGAAGGCCATTATGAATTCCTGGTCATGCCATTTGGTCTTTGTAATGCCCCCTCTACTTTTCAGAGCCTTATGAACCACATTCTCAAACCATATCTCAGGAAATTTGTCCTTGTCTTCTTCGATGACATCCTCATCTATAGTTGCACTTGGGCCGCACATCTTCAGCATGTAGATTTACTCTTGCAACTACTCCGCAAGCATAAATTATTTATGAAGATGTCCAAGTTTCTCGTTTGGCATGGAAGAAGTAGAGTATTTGGGCCACATTGTGGGGCGTGAAGGTGTCAAGGTGGACCCCAAAAAGATCCAAGCAATGCAGGAATGGCCTCAACCTAAGACCTTGAAGAGCTTGCAAGGATTTTTGGGTCTCACAGGCTATTATCGTAAATTTGTCCGCAACTATGGTCGCATAGCGAAGCCCCTCACCCAACTCCTAAAGAAAAATTCATTCTTCTGGAATGAGGAAGCACAACAGGCCTTTACAGCTCTAAAAAATGCCATGTGTTCCACTCCAGTTTTAGCAATACCTGACTTCACCAAATCTTTTGTCATTGAATGTGATGCTTCGAGGATAGGTATTGGCACGATTTTAATGCAGGAGGGCGACCGTTGGCCTTCACAAGCCAGCAAATCAGTGGGAAGAATCAGGGCCAATCTACATACGAGAAGGAAATGATGGCCATCTTACATGCAGTCGACACCTGGCGATCTTATTTATTGGGGCGACATTTCCAAATCCGCACAGATCATCACAGTCTTAAATATTTTTTGGAGTAACGCCTATCCTCCCCACAAAAAAATAAATGGCTAGCCAAAATGATGGGATATGATTATGAGATCATTTACAAGAAATGGAAAGGCAATAGTGTAGCAAATGCATTATCTCGCCAATTTGAGGAGGAAAGTACCCTGCTAGCTATTTCCCTCCCCATTCCATAATGGATTGAAGAAGCTTGCAGAGAATGGTTTTCACACCCCGGGCTCTCCCAACTCATTTCTCAATTGCAGGCAAATCCAAATTCCACCAAGGGCTACTCGTGGCAGGATGATATTCTTCGCTGCAAGGACAGAGTCGTAATATCACCAACATCCACCTTCAAAAGTTGCATTTTGGCAAAGATGCACTCATCTCCCATTGCAGGTCCTTCGGGCTTTCAGAAGATGTATGCTCGCACCAGAAGATCATTTTTCTGGACAGGCATGAAAAAAGACATCCTTACCTTCGTAACCGAATGCGATGTCTGTCAACACCACAAAGGGGAAACCGTCAACACACCAGGCACATTACAACCATTTCCCATTCTGGCATCAATTTGGATGGAAGTTTCTATGGATTTCATTACAGGTCTTCCAAAATCAGGGAACAAGTCAGTCATCATGGTGGTTGTGGATCGATTGTCGAAGTATGCTCATTTCTGCGCTCTTCCCCACACGTTTACGCCAACCTTGGTTGCTCAAACTTTCATGGATCAGATCTTCAAATTGCATGGCATGCCCATTTCTATTGTGTCCGACCGCGACCCGATCTTCACCAATAATTTTTGGCAGGAACTCCTCAGAATACAAGGCACTCAACTAAAACTCAGTGTTTCCTATCATCCACAAACAGATGGTTAAATCGAAGCCGTCAAAAAATGTCTGGAAACCTACCTTAGGTGTTTCACTTCAGGAAAGCAACACATTTGGGTACAGTGGCTACCTCTGGCTGAATGGTCGTATAACACCAACTATCATGCCACCACCAAAATGACTCCCTATGAAGCAGTATATGGTCAACTCCCGCCTTCACCTACTTTGTATCTCAAGGGATGCTCAAAAGTACAAGCAGTGGATCAACTCCTACAACACCGCACAACCATGCTCGCTCATCTTCGAGATAACTGTTTAGTCAATTTAGTATGTCCTAAATTTCTATTTAAAATGTCAATCTGGGAGTCGTAAACTAATGAAGTGAAGTGCACTGTATGTGCAAGATAACATTTTCCTTAGTCTTTTGTCGTTTTTGAGTTTTTCGTTTGTTTTTGAGTTTATCTTCTGTGGATTCCCTAGTGTGAGATGGCAAAATTGAAAATTAAGTGTGAATGGTAATGATGGTTTTTACAATGATTTTCCAACCTTAAAAGTTCAAAAAGAAAGTTTCTAAACTGACTGTAATGAAATCAATTCTCAAAAAGAAGTAAATGCATCAAAACAATGAACTAGTGACAATGGCCCAATATCCTTACTGTTGTGTGAAAAAGAAAATAAAATCTGAACTTAAAGCAACTCAAAGACTGAAAGTAAAGAAACTAAATCACACTACTTCAACCTATATTCTGACCCTTCACCTTTCGAGTCAGTCTGGCTATAGGAAGTGATCATAAGCAAGCTGAGTATTATGATATCTAAATTGCAAGAAATTAAATTGCATAAAAGGAAACTAAGATTTAACTACTCATTCATATTTCAACTCTTGAAAATGACATAAGTAATTCAATCTATAACTTGCAGGAAAGCAAACTAGATCACACTACTTCAAGTAATATTCTGATTCCTTACTAATTGAGTCGCTTGGCTATAGAAAGGAAATCATAAACAAGTAAGTAATATGATGTCTAAATGGCAGAAAAGTAATCAAGCAAAAAAAAACTTGAAAGAAGTGACAATGCTAGAATTAAACTTAATGAATAAAAATCAGCAGAAAGGACAAGATGATCTCATGTCAGTAGCTATCAAAAACATGTAAATGTGCCCAGGCTGCCTACAAAAACCTATAAAGGAAACACTGATCAGGTTAACAGTTATGAAGAGAACATGAAATATGGATAGTGATGAACATTATAACAACATAAAATATGTACAAGTAATGACTACAAAAAGCAGTAAACAAAACCAAGTAAGAAACTATACAAGCTTTGGTGTACAGGGTCCCTCTGTCACCTCAGCCAACCAACTACTTATTCACAAATTGGATTCAGGAATGCTGTCTTCTCATGTAATGAATTGCAGAAATAAAGTAAAGGAAAATACAGCACAGTGGGATGAAACAACAGCCAAAATTACATCTTCCAGACTAACTGTTCAGCGTATATTAGCACGTTATTTATAAGTGCAAATGCTAATAACTAATTCTTAGATTTGTGCTGCCAAGAGACACGTAAATCTCCATGGCCTGAGATTTAGCGTGATGGTCATTATAGCAGTTGAGTTCATGGAGTGGTGGCTGCTTGATTGGGTTCGCAGGCTAGTCAACAGTTGTGCCAGTACCTCCAAGAATGAAGGATCGTGCCATGCAATCCTTCACGTGTGCCAAAACAGAGCCGTGCCACCGCAAAATTCCTCATTTGGCCCTTTCACCATCATTGACCATGACTGTTTATGAGCGATTTGGCTGATCTGAGAGGACACA
The DNA here is from genome assembly GCA_000404065.3 of Pinus taeda. NCBI lineage: Eukaryota > Viridiplantae > Streptophyta > Pinopsida > Pinales > Pinaceae > Pinus > Pinus taeda. The sequence goes on from APFE031292526.1 coordinate 6,493, forward strand.
CTCCATGTACACGTCGCCTGCATCCTACCCATGTGGCTGGTTTCTCCATTGGACACCTGTAGCATAGATTTTGACAAAATGGCTGCGGAAACTAAGGCTGGCTGCGGAAAGTGACAAGTTCCTGCAGCTGTTGAACAGAAAATCTAAACCAAACAACAGTCAGAAACATAGGTAAGAAACCATTTCATAAGCTCCTTTTAGCCTAATATGCAATGCTTTGACAACTGGGTGGATGAAGTAAATGGAAAAAGAAGGCTGAAAGGGTATATAGGGAAGTGCAGGTTTGGGACTCAACATACCCCCACTGTGAAGGTGTTGCATGTCCTCATGCAACCAAAATTTAGACATTCCCCTCTAGTCCATGTGTTCTGATGCTTCTGCTAGGACATATAGCCCTCTTTTATTCTTGTTTGGTGCCACCACCATCCTTGTTTTCCTTATTAGACATCTGAATTTGAGATTAATTAAGGCTCTGCTCAACTTTTTGCACTTTTTCTTCAGTTTCTTGTTTTTCTTTTGCCATAGTCCTAAATGAAGCATGGTGTTATCATGAATAATTTTATCTACTTTGCTCTGTTCCTTGAGTGTTTCATTTTCCTGCTTGATATGCCTGCTTAGGACTTCTAATTCAAACACCTCCTGTTTTAAGGACTGAACTTGTACATCTAGTGGCAGAGTGGTACTCGGACCTGCAGCTGATTTTTCCGATGACTTCAAGTAGGCATATACGTTCTGTTGATTGGGATCTATTCCAGGTGTCTTTCTTCGACTGAGCTCAAAATCTGGTGGAGGAGGAGGGGGACTGCTCTCTAGCTCTGGCCGAAACGGGCTTTCATTATGTAGGGGACTAGTTTCAATACTTGGTTGAGGACTAGGTGAAGTACGGCCAACTGGAGTTTTCTCCGGTGTTCCTCCACCCAAGTCAATGTAGTGGGGCTGTTTTATTTGTGTTTTATTCCACTTCCCTCTTAACCTCTGGCTTCTCCTCAAGACTGGTGGACTAGTACTCCTTTCTCGTATACTCTGTTTCCTTTTTTCCTTTTCCTTTGCTATAGCAACATGAAGATGTTCTAATATTTCTGACAGTGGTTGGTAATCCTCCTCTATGGATGGGTCAGGTGATTGGTAGACTTCTTGGATGGTTCTTTTACCTTTATCTTTCCTCTGTTTCTTGTCTTTAATTCTATTTTCCTCTTCTTGTTGACCAACTTCTTGAATTTTGTAGTAGGGGAGTCTTGGATTTGAGTGCTTTTTTCTCTCCTCCTACTTTTCCTTGGTGCCTTTAGTGTATTACTTTCATAGGCCTCAGCTGGCTCTTGGAAGTAGTTTCTTATCAAGAATTTTTCCCAGGTATCTTTCTTTTTCTTTAGTTGTTCCTCAATGAGAAATTTTACAAGTCCATGATGGTATATATGAGGTTCTATATTGCCTATGTGTTTTTGGATTGTAATACTCATTTTTTTCAAACTTAACAGCAAGAAATAAGGTAAATTAAGAGTCTGATTCTCTAAGAAATTCATCAACATTCTAGCATGGTACATGTACATCGAATCAAAGTGGCCCTCACAAGTGACAAATTTTTCGATAACTAATAGTAGACTAGCCCATTCTTCCTTCAGTGCATGAACAGGTATTCCTTTAGTAAACACTGTGGTGTCCATACCTGGGTTTCTTAGCATAATCCTCCATGCCTTTTCATCCACGCTTTTGTTTTTGAACCATCGTTCACCTTCTTGAGGTAAGCCTATGGCAATTTCTACTGTTGTCTCGGTCACCGTGAGCTTCAAGTATCCAATCTCCACCATTTGACCATCGAAAGACCATGCAAAAGCCTTGGTTACCTCTTTGTTATAGCCTTTGAACTTCTGGATGAAAGTAACCATTTGGCTTTCCTTAGCAATTCATTTGCTTGGGGGTAACCTTCTAAATATTTCAGTCCTTCTGGCTCTGCCCTTAGTAATTTTCCCAATCCTCTCTCTGTTTTGAATTTCAACCGAGGATACAATTGCACAAAGGATTTAGCAGAGGGAAAGTAGCTCGGTTGCAGGGTTTGTTGCAAAATGTAGTGGCTGCAATTGGTAGCAGGTAACGGGAATGCCTCAAATTACAGGCAGAACAGAGGGTAGACAAGCACAAATAACTTCACAATTTGAAATGCGTGTATATGAAAGGGAAACTTTTAGTGAAATGGTAAGTGAGCAGAGTGGAGACGAGATTTGAATTAGCAGCTACGTAAGGGAGATTACACGTTTTGATAGATGGCTGCGGAAAATTTGGTGGAGAGGATCCGTAAAGGGATTGGTCACATCTCATGAGCGCATGTGGCAAATGAAAGTGTAGTCAAGTTGAGTTTAAACCCGAAAATCCATCATGAGACCGTTAAGAAATAAATGTATGGTGTGCGGAGTAATATTGTGGGATAGGAGTGGACAATGGAGCTATCATATTGAATCATTGCACATAGTAGAACTTTTCATGGTTTGATAACTATGCATAATCATGACTTTAATTGTTATTTGATAAAAATAAATTGCTCATACCTTTGGAAACTTTGTCATTTCTTGCCCATAGCCTTTATCCACTGTTCTTTCTTGATGTCTTGGAGATGCTCCATGTCTTCATGGTAATTGCTCAATTACACCTACATTTTCATGGTTTTTGCACTAACATTTTCACTGTGAATTTTGCAAAACAGAGTGGTGGTAGCTGTGGAAATCGTTTCTGGCTGCGGAAATCGTTTCTGGCTGCGGAAACTAGGACAACACCCACTTAGCTGAACAAAGGCAGTTAGAAAAGAACTAACTAAGTGATAGTAGTCCTGAAAGGAGCTTTTATTATGAAATGAAAATGACATGAATGGAATGGAGTGAATGAGATGGAGATGGAGTGAAATGGCAAAGGAGATGGAGTGAAGTGAATGAGATGGGGATGGAGTGAGATGGCAAATGAGGTGGAGTGAAGATGGAAAAAAAAGGAGAGGAGAGAGGGATTTTTGTTTTTGGAAGATATAGAGTGTCAGGTGCCCCTGATTTTCATTCTGTATTTTCTATATAAGACTGCCAATCTATGATTGGTTTTCAGGCTTATACAATTTTTTTTTAACTGAAAGAAACAAAGGCTACGGTGGTGGGGAAGAAGGATTCTTCTCCACCATCCTTATTGTAGAATTCTCTTGGAACATCTTGAGAAATTCCTCTTTTGAGAGTGGCTTATGATAAATTTTCAATCGATGGCCATTCACAATACGAGGAGTCTGAAATTCATCAATGGTCTTGATCTTTACTGCTCCATTGTTAAAGACTTTGTCAATTTCATATGGCCCAAGCCAACGGGTCTGAAATTTACCTTTCAAGTATTTGAACTTGGAATCAAACAGTAGCGCCCAATCTCCCTTTTGAAACTTTTTCTCTTTGATGTATCTGTCATGCCACTTAGCTCTTTGATGTTGAACTAGATCAGTCCTTAAAATTGCTTCTTCTCTGATCCCATCTAGCTCATTCAGCTGCTCCATTATGTGCTTTTGGGCTTCTGATAGATTCATCCCCAACTGGACTTCCATCTTGAAAGTCTTGACTTGAAACTCAATGGGGAGCAGGACTTCTTTCCCATAAACAAGTTCATATGGAGAATGTCCTGTTGTATTCGTCCATGTAGTTCTGTACGCCCATAAGGCTTGAGGAAGCCTTTCTGCCCAATCTCTTCTATGTAGATGAACAGTTTTGGTGATGATACTCTCAAGCACCTTGTTTGTAGACTCCACTTGGCCATTTTCTTGCAGATGGTAAGGAGTAGATTTTCTGTGCTTGATTTTGTATTCTTCCATCAGCTTCTCCATCAAGTTAGATGTAAATTGACTTCCCTGATCTGTCACAATTTCTCTTGGAACACCAAAGCGAGTAAAAATATCCTCATAAAGAAAACTAACAACTGAATTTTCAGTAGCAGCAGATAATGCTTTGGCTTCTACCCATTTAGTGACATAATCAGTACATACCAATATATACTTCTTCTGCCTAGATGGTGGATTAATAGGTCCAATGAAATCTAAAGCCCATTTTTCAAGGGTTCGATGAGTACCTGTAGTTGTAGTGGCATTTCATTTGAAAGAGTCGGTCTCCCAACTCTTTGGCAGCTATCACACCTTCTGACATGTTGTTTTGCATCTTTGAAAAGGGAAGGCCAATAATACCCCAAATAAAGGATTTTATAGGCCATCCTTTTGTCAGCAAAGTGTCCACCGCATGATTCGTCATGACATGCCTTGAGGATATCAGGCATTTCATATTCCCGAACACGTCTTCTGATCACACAATCTAGCCCTGTTTTAAACAATTCATTAGAAATCCATGAATAATTCGAACTCTCCTGAATAATTCTTCTTTTTTCGCCATGAAATAAATGTGGAGGTAGCTTTACTGTAACCAAATAGTTAGCAATATCTGCATACCAAGGAGTCTTAGTAGTTATTGCAAATAAATACTCATCTAGAAACTTATCCTCTACATGAGAATCTTCATTAGTATTTTGGATTCTAGACAAGAAATCAGCTACTGTATTTTGTTTCCCTAGTCTATCCAACACAGTAATATTGAATTCTTGTAAAAGTAAAATCCATCTTGTAACTTTGCCATTAGTAACAGGTTTGTTCATTAGATATCTAATTGTAGAATGATCAGTATGGGAAAAAGTTTCATAGCCTGTTATATAATGTCTAAACTTATTGATTGCATGAACAACAACTAAGACTTGTTTTTCAGTCACAGTATAGTTTAACTCAGTGGGAGTCAAATTTTTACTGGTGTAGTAAATGGTATAAGGAATTAAACCCTTTTGACCCAACACAGCTCCTAGAGTTGTATTTGAAGCATTTGTGGAAATATGGAAAGGAAGTTTCCAATTTGGCCCTCTCAAAATGGGTGCTTCATATATTTTTGTTTTCAAAGTTTCAAATGCAGATTGACAATCAGAATTCCATTTGAATTCACAGTCTTTTGTAAGTAATTTGAAGAGTGGGGATGTTATTTTAGTGAAGTTTTCAATAAATCTTCTATAGTATCTAGTAAATCCAAGAAAACTTCTAACATCTTTTTGACAATTTGGAATAGGCAACTTGGAGATGACTTCAACCTTTAATCTATCAACTTTAACTCCATCTCCCAAAATATGATGTCCTAAAACAATTCCCTCAGTAAACATCATAAAGCATTTTTCATGACTTAAGGAATGATTTGTTTCTTTACATCTAATAAGGACCTTTTCCAAATTTTCTAATGCCTCTTCAAATGAATCACCATAAACTGTAAAATCATCCATGTAGACCTCTACACAATCATGGATTAGATCAAAAAAGATACCTAGTACTTCCCTTTGAAATGTTGCGGGTACATTACATAATCCAAAAGGAAGCACTCGGTAAGCAAAAGTTCCCCATGGACAGGTAAATGTGGTCTTATCTTGATCTTCAGGTGCTACCTAAATTTGATTATATCCACTAAAACCATCCAAAAATAAAAATTACTTTTTGCTTGCTAAAGTATCTAATACCTGATCGATAAAGGGTAAAGGAAAATGATTCTTTAAAGTTTCTTTGTTCAATTCCCTGTAATCAATGCATACCCCCCATTTACCATTCTTTTTAGGTACTATAACAAAAGGAGAAACCCATCGGCTATCTAAAATTGGATAAATGAAATTTACATTGAGTAGTTTTTGGAGCTCTTCTTTCACTATCTCCCTAAGGTTTGGATTCATCCTTCTCTAAGGTTGTCTGACTGGTCTACTATTTTCCTCGATGTAGATGTGATGAATGCAAGTCTTAGGGTCAATACCTTTCATATCTGTATACTCCCATGCAAATGCAGTAGAATGTTTTTGCAAGATTTTGGTTAGTTCTCCCTGTTGTGATCTTTCCAAGTTTTTGTTGATATTCAATGTTTTACCTGGAAAGATCTCAATGGTGGAACTACCAAACTCTTCCATAGTGAAAAGAGACATTTGTCTAGATGATAGATACTCAATGTCAGAATCTAACTGAAATTGTGTGTGGTCATATTCTGAGGATGTTTCAAAGTTTTCTAATGTGTTCAGAATTTGACTATCTTCACTGAATTTAGAAATGGTAATGACAGGTTGTATAGTGTTCTCATCATCAACCCACTCATTATCTCCTATTTCTGTAATTGCTTTTCCTAGAGGATACAAATTGAATTTCTTTGTCGAATTACCATCATAAATATATATATCCCCAGACCTACAACTGGTAAAGGCATCAGATGTGGCTAGCCAAGGTCTTCCTAAGATGAGAGGGTGTCCTCCTAAGTTACTCTTGGGAGTTAAAATCATGAAGTCTACTGGATATTCCCAAGAGTCTAAGGAGACTGAAATGTCTTCTAATACACCATCTGGTTTGATAATCGATCAATCTGCAAGTTGCAGTAAAGTAGGTGTAAGAAGAAGATTAGGAAGTTTCAGCTGTTCCATAGTCTGTCTACTCATGATGTTGATAGCAACCCCTAAATCAATCAAAGTATTTGGAATTTCTACCCCATTGATATGTGTTTTAACAATTGGACTACCGGGATATACATACTTCTACATAGTAATTTTTCCCATCATGATATCTGCAATTTTTCCTACCAGGTGGATTCTTCTTGTATCTCTAGGTTTCCTTCCTGGTATTTTAAGACTCAACTCCTTTATTGGTTTTGCTAGAATATGAATTTCTCTAATGGCTTGTAACAAGGGAATCTTGATACAAACATTCTTCAATTCATCTAGAAAATCATAGTCTAGCAACAAGATTTGTTTTTCCACCCCTTTGTCAATTTATAATCTCTCAGGAAAAGGAGGTGTGAATAAAGATGTAGGTTGCTCAACTATAGGAGTTGTGGGGGTTAACTATTTTTCTTTTTCTTTTTGAGTGCTTGGGTTTTGAAGAGATACTTCAGAACCTTTATTGGCTTCAAGAGAATCTTCCTCAGAAATGCTTTGCTTTTGGGCATCTATAGAAGGTTTATCTAAGACTCTACCAGATCTGAGTTGTACATCATTGAGAGGAACAATCATATAGGTAAGAAATGGTTGACCTTCTATTATGTAAGCATTTTGAGGGTTTTTATTATTGGGGTTTGGTAATGGCTGGGAAGGAAGTTGATTTGGCTTTTGTTGGAATGGAAGCAAGAGCTGAGAATTTGGATTCTGTTGAGAAGGTTGTTGTTGTTGTGGGAATGGCAATGATAGTTGTGGATTTTGATTTGGAAGTTGTTGAGCTTGTTGGTTTTGAAAAGATGGAGGATATTGATAAAATTGAGCAAATCTCTCATAGGGACTTTGCATGCCTTGTACCCATGATTGAAATGTATTTTGTTGTTGGGCCAAGGTTGTTGCCAAGGATTCCAATTTGGTGGGGTTTGAAAGTTCATAGAGTTGTTAAACCCTTGGTTTTTTTTCCCCTTCCAAGGTCTCCTTGCAACAAAATAGAGAGACTCAATTGTGTTTGGATCTTTTTGAAAGACAGCTTTGAGCCTAGGAATTGAAGGACAATCCTTGGTCTCATGATTCTCTAAAAAAATCACACATGTTTCTACAACTTTTGCATCCAAGGGACATTCCCTTAGAGCATGTTTCTTTCTACATTTTGGGCAAAAGATGGCTAAAGCTTCAGCTTCTGCTTTCTGCTTATTGTGTATCTTAAGAGTGTCTAGTTGCTCACTTAGACTCCCTAGGATATCAGTTTTGAATTTATCAAGCATATTGCCAATCTCAACCCCACTTACTGATCCAGTTGCAGATTTGTTTGCTCTGATGAGAGAAGGATCTCTAGGCCCTTTCCCAGTTTTTGATTTTCCCCTTGAGAGATGGACACATAGCTCTGCTATATCATGAAGTGGAAGTTGGGATATATCTCCTTTTCCCATCATGTTCAAAATATCTATCCATTCATCTCTAATGGCTTTTAATAGAAGGGCTTTCAAGGTTTCTTCATCGAGGTTACTCATTTTTTCTCTTTTGAGGTTATACTGAAATCTTTCAAGTATATCCTCCAAGTTTTCATCCTCTTTTTGTACCATTTTGAATACCTCGTCCTTATGATTGGTGGGCATGCAATAGTCCAGGTATCTATCCAAAAATGTGTTTCATATCATTCCAAGTCCTGATGGATTGGGTGAGTAATCCCATGAACCATTTCAAAGCTGCTCCTTTCAATTTTGAAGGAAACAGTTTGAGTTTTTGAGAGTCTTCCAAATAATCATAGGTTCGACACATGACCTCAAACTTAAATAGAAATGTTTCAGGATCCTCATTTCTTAACCCATGAAAGTTTGGGAGGACAGATGGTGAAATATTTTTCATTGTTGCTCGAGAATCCTCATCGACTATAGGAAATCCGAATGAGTTATCTCCATCCCTATTTCGCCCATTGTTACCTCTACCTCTATCTCTACCAAATCCGTTAACTACCTCCTCTGTCATGATGGCTTCCTCAGAGACTTCAGAGTCCTCTGGTTTCTCTACTAATGGCGAACGAGGAGGACTTTCTCCCTCTTCTTCCTCAGGTGATTCTACTTCTTCAATTACAATGTGTCTCCCTGTAGAAGGAAAGAAATGATCTTTTCCTAATTCATATTTGATGGATGGTGTGGGAGAGTCTCCTAATTCCACTACTGCCTCTTGAACTCCAGGAATCCTAAGGCTAGGAGTATGAGTTGGAGATGATGGAGGTGTCTCTTGTCTATTCCTTGAAGTAGATGGAGTTGTAAAAATCGAACTCTTGGCTTTAGCTAAAAACCTTCCCCTAGAATATCTTGCTCTATGCATGTCATTTTTTCTCTTCAAGTCGGGCTAATAATTCTTTTTCTGATCTTCCGGGTCACTCTAGGTGCAAGAAGAGAGCATACTCAAGAAACTATTAAACCAATAACTTTCTCTTTTCTGATCCTCCAGGTCACATTATGTGCAAGAGGAGAGCATACTTTGAGAGGTTATCAATTTTCCTTTCTTGAAAATTTTTCTTTTATCTC